>JASPKP010004045.1:7500-10000 GCA_030674155.1 Stramonita haemastoma | reverse complement strand
ACCCCTAACCCCCCGGAAAAAAACAAAAACAAAACAACAACAAAACTCCAAACCAAACAAAGCTAAAAAAACCAAACACACCCAAAACAAAACAAAACAAACATATCTTTTAAAAGACCCACCAAACAACCTTTTGCGGACCTTCCCTCTTCCCCTCCCCCCGCCCAACCAATATCTCCACCCCTTCCCCTCAAACAGGTTTATCTCCCCCCCCCCCCCGGCCCTTGTCCGAAGTGTTTGAAAACATACAGCCGCCCATAATCTCTATGGAGTTTCACACCTGATCAGCCCCGTGATTGTCCCCCCTTCGGGGGGGGGGGAGGGTATGCCCGTGAACACACACACACACACACACACACACACACACACACACACACACACACACACACACACACACACACACACATACACAGAAAAAAAGCACTTGGGGGAAGAAAGAAAGAAGGACCCAGATGAGTATAACAAAACGAGTGGGCCAAGCCACACCAATGCTTTCTTCTATAGCCTCTATACTTTTTTTTTTCTTTCTTTCTTTCTTTTTTTCCCCCAAGCTAACAATGACCGATCCAAGGTCAGTTAATAAAAGCTTGAGGGGTCAGAGCGTACAGCTTTCCTGTAGATCTTTTGTCATAATACATCATTATAGCCCCCCTACCTCCTTTAATGTGACATTTAGTTAGTTGTGTGTGTGTGTGTGCTATCTTTCCAGTTTGGAGTTTGCTTTTTTTTTTCTCTCTCAAGTTTTGCAGTCTTCCTTTTTATGAGATTTAGGTCCAATCCAATCCAATCATGTTGTTTATAGCCCCGCCGACCACACATGCCATATCGGGGCTGTCACCTCATCACATTTTAAAACTCATATTAAAACTGTGGAACTATATACTGATCAAAACGGGGTATAAAACCAACTTGAAGGTGGAATGCAGCTGCCTTCGTGGTGGGGAAAAAGGGTTGCATACGCACAAAAACTCACCATTGATGGACGAAATATATATATTTTTAAAAGAAAAAAGATATTTAACCGCGTGTGGAGCAATACAGACATGATTATACTGTACAACCGTGCAGAAATGCAATCAGTGGATGCTAGATTTAGTACATGACCTCAGGCACCGGTAAATGAAAGTCTGGGTGCATGCTGGGTATGTTTGATGTTCTGCAACACACAGAATGTGAATCTGAATAAAATCACAGGATTTCTGACATACATATTCAGTCCCATGATTTTTCTTTCGTTCCTCGGCTAGAACTCCGAGGTCCACCAATGGTGAGATTTTGCGTGTGTGAGAGCGTTTTGACCCACCATTTAGGTAGCCACATTCTGACTTCGGGGATATTATCTTGAATGCGTGTGTACATAATTATATATATCGAGAAAAGTAGAAGTCTGGCTCATTATGATTGGGAATGGCCATTTCAGGACAATTTGATGGCTAACCTGTCGTCCAGTGCACTTAGCTGTGGAGCACATGAGCCGAGTGGGCATAGCGTGGCATTGCTCCCACGTTCGGTTTGACAGTCACAAGACTTGACAGTTTGTATGAGTATAGTGGCCCATGATGATCAGTTCTGTCTGTCGGTTGACATAGAACAGACATGAATAGAGAAACAGAGTGAACAAACACCTCTTTATTCTGTTTCTCTGTACACTTTTGTGCCTGTGGTGAGTTTGTGTCAAAGCCATTGGGGTTGGGGGTTTACGGGTTGAAGGTCGTTGGGGGGATTTATTGTGGTCACCCCCTCGGGTGGGTGACTCACTCAGTCTGGCTTCACGACTGAGATAATACTGTCGTTAGTAGGGGGATTAGTAGGTGGTGTCATATCCTGCATATAATATTAGCTCAGAACAGGCACCACTGAACATCACCAAAGTGACCCAGCAGCAGTGCAGGGCCCCTCTGGCTGGTGGACCTACAGAGGCCTGACATTTTTATTCTTTTATATCGAGAATAATAGAATAAGCACTCGTGCGTTTAAAAAAAATCCAGTCCCCGTGTGTATGCGGTTTAAATTTTGTCATCTGTTCTCACTGGCACACAACGGCCTACTCTTTCGAAAAGCGGAACATGTTTTAACGCGTGCGCAAGATGTTCTGCGTGCGTTCGCACATGGGGCCTCGGTTTATAATCTCATTCGTATGACTTGTGGGGAGAGTGGTGTCTGCAATGACGTTAACTCCTGGGGAAAATATCCCCTCGTACGCGATTTGAACCCGGGTCATCAAATTGTGCGCGCAACTAGGCTATCCCGTCCCCCTATTTATTATGCGAATTTTTCTCTTTACAGCGAATGTAATGTAGCTGTAGGCGCACGCCAAATGTTCTCACGCTTGTGCTGAAAGGTAATGGCTGGTTTCATGCAAGCTTGCGTAATGATTCCATTCATGTTCAGCACAGAAGA
Source organism: Stramonita haemastoma (assembly GCA_030674155.1). NCBI lineage: Eukaryota > Metazoa > Mollusca > Gastropoda > Neogastropoda > Muricidae > Stramonita > Stramonita haemastoma. The sequence goes on along the minus strand of JASPKP010004045.1, from coordinate 7,600 downwards.
AGAAATCAGTGACATGATATCAAAGACTGCTTGGCTGACAACTCCTTTTGCTCCGTTGTCTGTTGGTGAGAGATTTCATGCAGGACCAGACACACAGACA
>JASPKP010000404.1:42500-47905 GCA_030674155.1 Stramonita haemastoma | reverse complement strand
AACACAACACAACACAACCACAACACACACCACACACACACACACCACACACACACCACACACACACCACCACAAAAAAGAAAAAAGAAGCGAGAGTTAAAATACTTTAGGTGTTTGACTCTTAAAATAGGGAAAAAAAGAAGAGAGGAAGAAACAAAACCACCTACCCCTACCCACCCCAGGCGTTCTTTGAACCCCAAGTTAATTTTTTAAAGGGGGGTTCCTTACAAAAATACGAACGTGGGAATAACAACATAGCATCACGTGGCCTGCTTTAAAACACACGTCAACAGTGGAAGGAAAAGGAATGGAAAAAGGGAAGGGGGGTTGGGGAATGAAGGAAGGAAAGGAAGGAAAGGAAGGAAGGCAAAGGAAAGAGAAAAGGAAAAAGGGAAAAAGATTATATGTCCTTGGGGGAGGGGAATAAAAAAAAACGGAATGACCTAGGCTACTGACAGAAGAAAAAAAAAAAGTGGTGGGGTTTGGGTTTGGGGGGGTTTTGGGGTGGTGGTGGTGGTGGTGGGGGGGGGTGGGGGGGGGACAACGCGTTATGATGTCCGGGGTTTTTCTCAGTTAACAATTTGAAAATAACCAATTTGTGATGTCAACTGGCATTTGAAATTTTTCCGACAGTAAAAAGGGGGAGATGGGATACCCCCGGGTCGACCCCCCCGTTTTCCCAAAAAGCTAAGGTTAAGGTAGCATCGAGCGTGGTTCCAAAATTGGGGGGGTGACCATTTGCGCCCTTGGCTTCGTACGTCCCCCGTTCACCCAGCTTTTTATGGGTACCTGCCCGTTCCGGAGGGAAAGGAAGGTAAAGCAGCGGGGGGAGAGGAGAGGGCGCGCCTCAATATGCTGGCCCCCTAGAGAAATGGGTCTTGATGCCTCTTCCCCTTGCCCCCCCTAGGTTTGGGCACCTTTACCTTTAAACAAAAAAAAAAAAAAAAAAACAGACCCCAAAAAAAACTAAAACTATGTAAGGGGAAAAAAAAGAGAAGAAACAAAAAAGACCATTAAGAGGTTAAGAAGATCTCCGCGCAAAAAAAAAAAAAAACAAAAATTAAAATTGAACATTTTTCCGAAAACAGAAAAAGGTACCTTCGTTTTTGGGGCCAAAAAAAAAAAAAAAAAAAAGGTTGTATAAGTAAAACCACCCCTTGGCGTTTTTTTGTTTTTTTAACCTTAAATTTTCGTTTCGATCCAAATTTTGGGCCGCCTTTTCTGCGGGGGGGCGGGGGTGGGGCCCCCCCCCCCCCCCCCCCCCCCCACAACACACACACACACCCCACCCCACAACACCCAAAAAAAACACACCACAATCACCCACAACACACACCCCCCATACTAAAAAAACACCAAAACACCACCGCCCCCCCCCCCCCCCACCCCCCAACACACACACATACTTCACACACACATACTACACACACCAAAAACCCCCCCACACACCACACCCCAAACACACCCACCCAAAAACACACCACACAAACACACACACCACAACCCCGGGTTTTGATCCAAAAAATTGCCGCGATAAAAATCAGTCTGAAGCCTGTGCTTTACTGCCACTTCCCGATTTTTGTCGTACTTTTCCCGGCGAAGAAGCAGCAAAATTTGGCGGCAAAGCAAAAAAAAAGGGAAAAAGGGGGGGGGGGGGGGGGGGGGGGTTAGAAGGGGAAAGGAGGGAGGAGGGGGAGGAGAGGGAGAGAGGTAGGGAGGTAGGGGGTTAAATAGGCATGAGTGAGGAAACTGGAAGTCTTGAATATAATTATAATGTGCTGGTATGCAGTTTGGGGCGAGCGTTACGTTCGTACGACAGGGCTGATATCTGTGAGTGTTACTCCATTTCGGTGCTTGAGTCACGAAGTGGGCCTTAACATGGTCATTTTTACACTTCACCTGTCTAAAGGGAAGGGGGTGTGTGTGTGTGTTGTGTGTGTGTGTGTGTGTGTGTGTGTGTGTGTGTTTGTGTGTGTGTGGTGTGTGTGTTGGGGGGGGGGGGGGTGAAAGAGTGTAGAGTGTTCATGTTTTTGTTGTTGTTGTGGCTGCTTTTTTTTTTATTTTGTCAGTGTTAGTGGTTTATTTATATTAATATTATATATATTATATATTTTTTAAATTCAATTAATAATTCAAGAACTATAACAAGTCAATAACAACACAGCTAGGGGAAATGTCAAAAGCCTCAATGCCTCAACCTTTCCCCTGCTGTTTTGTTTGTTGTTTGTTTTGATGATGTGTATTGAATAAACAATGTGTAACGGATATCTCCAGTGGTAGACACTCGCCCCCCCCCCCCCCCCCCCCCCCCCCCCCCCCCCCCCAGCCAACGTAACAGTTTTCCCCTGGGTTGGATGGGTGACCGTTTGCGTTCTTGGTTTCGGTTTTTCCCCAGTTCATCCAGTGTCAATGGGTATGCCCTCTTTGGGTTGGGGAGGTAAAAAGCCGAGGGGAGAGGGATGGGCGCCGCCCTCATATGCTGGCCCCTGGAGAAGCTGATGTTTCTGACGCCCTCGCTCCTCGGTGGGAACAGTGACAAGATTTCAAAAGCATACAGCGGGGACTGGATAAAAAAAAAAAATGGTGCTTATTCCATTATCCCGATATAAAAAAAAAAAAGAATTTAAACCCCAATGCCACATAGGTTTATGGAAACCTTTACTTCAACTTTAAACATTTTTGTACCCCATGGGTGCAGCTGCACTGCAGTCTTGTGGACCAGCCCTGCGCAGCTGAGGGCGTGTGACGGGTTTCATAGTAAAATCCTCATATCTTTTTTGTTTGAACCCCCTTTTTTATGAAACTATGGCATTATGGGGTAATGAATGGCCATTATATGCGTGTTTAAAAATTTTATATGCATAAAAAAGAGTATGTTAATTTTTTGGGTGTCAAATTACGTAATTGCTTGATTTTAAGTGATGATCCCACTGATGGGCTTATGATTTTTACACAATGTATGCAACAAATACAAACACAACAAACAACAAAAACTATAACAAGAATCTCAAATAAACAGGGACAAAACATAGGTACTATACAAGTTTTCTTTCCAGCATGCATCAAATGTAATATAATCAAAGGGAACCACTGAACTGTAGACACGGACACTGTCACAATAACGATCATGGAATATACAGATAACATTTCTTCCCTAGTCCAAGAAAGTTTCCTGAACTTTTCAACACTACTTTATTCATATGTACAGAATGTTTGCACTTCACCATTGGCTTGTAGTTCATTTTATGTAAAACAGTTGGTGTTTTTCGTAGCAGTACTCACAGTACCAAGGCCACGCCCCTCCCCAGTCCCCCCCCCCCCCCCCCCCTTCCCACCCCCTTTTAGCTGGCCTATCTCGGCTCCTCGAGCGGCCACACAGTGAGTATCACGAGACTCAAAGCTCTCACGATCTCTATCCAAAACACGATCTTTATCGGCAACGTAATAACTGGGTTTAAAAAAATTCTGTTTCTTCGTCAGCAGTGAAAGGATGATGTACCAAAGCCATACTACAAGCATATGACACGTAAAACAAACAATAAACACAACAAAAATCAGGCTCCAATTTATATGCAAATTAGCTGTGAAACGATGTGCGACCAACGTGGCAGCTAAAGCCAACAAGCTAAAACGACCACGTGAGAAATTAGAACAGAATGGGAGGGCGAAAGTGAAAGTGCCTGTCTGTGGTACGGATTAATCCGTACCCCGTCCAGGGGAGATGATCGTGTGGTACGGATTAATCCTTCCCGGGGGTAGAAAGTGTTTTTTAAACCAAGCCATAGCTTACTCAATTAAAGTTTGGTCCCACACTTGTGACTCAACAAGCAACACTTAGTTGTTTATTTTTTGAACAATGAGGTACTCGTTGTTGCAAGAACTCAGCAGGGGAGTTGTGGGTTTTTTTTTGTTATTTTGCTTCGTACAATTTGGCCATTTGTTGTTGCTGCTGCTGCTGCTGCCGCTGTTTTTCAATTGACCTTTGGTTGTAGAGATCCAAGTAGTGAATATTTTCTTCATGTATTTCCTTTATATTGTCTGGGGGTGGTGAGTTCTGGCGTTTTTGTCAGTCACACTGTTGTTGTTGTTGTTGTTGGTGGTGGTGTTGGTGGTGGTGGTGGTGGTTGTTCCTGCTGCTGCTGCTGCTGCTGCTGCTGCTGCTGCTGCTGGCTGTACTACTATTACTACTACTACTTACTTTTATTATTACGACTACGACTATTTACTTACTTCTACGACTACCACCATCATCAGTACTACTATACTACTACTACTAAAACTATTACTAATACTACTACTACTACTACTACGACTACGACTACCACCACCCATACTACTACTATATTTACTACTATTTACTACTACATACTACTACTACTACTACTACTTACTACGACAACCACCATCATCACTACTACTACTACTACTTCGACTACGACTATTTACTACTACTGTTGCAGCTGCTTGTACTACTATTTACTACTACTATACTACTACTACTACTACTACTACTATACTACTACTACTGCTGCTGCTGCTGCTGCTGCTGCTGCTGCTACAGTTAGGACTCTCTCTCTCTCTCACACACACACACACACAGTGGCGCGTACACACAACACACAGTGGCGCCCCGCGCGCGTGCACGCACACACACACACACACACACACAACACCACAAACTCACAACACCCCACTTTACAGAGCTATAATGGCTCGTATTAATCTTTGCATTTCTTTCCGTTGTTCTCCTGTCTGATTTTTCCTATAATGTTTCACAATTCAAACACGTAGTAATGTAAACAACAGCGCGTGTATGTGTGTGTGTGTGTGTGTGTGTGTGTTGTGTGTGTGTGTGTGTGGTGTGTGTGTGTGTGTGGTGTGTGTGTGTGTCTGTGTCTGTGTGTGTGGTGTGTGTCTGTGTCTGTGTGTGTGTCTGTCTGTGTGTCTGTGTCCGTGTGTGTATGTGTGTGTGCACGCGCGTGTGTGTGTGTGTGATGTGTGTGAGTGTGGTGTGTGGGGGGGGGGGTGATGTGTGTGTGTATGAGTGTGGTGTGTGTGTGTGTGCACGCGTGTGTGTATGTGTGTATGTGTGCAGGGGGAGAAGAAGGTGAGAGGGAGAGAGAGGAGGAGAAAGAGGTTTCTTATTCCAGGCTCTTATTCTTGCTGAAGTATTTCCTGTTTGTGTCTTTCCACGTGACCACTTCCCCTAGCCTACTTCACTGGATCTTCTAGTAGACCACAGATAGATTGGAACTCTCTTTCTTTAATGTTCTGTCTCTGTCTCTATCTCTATCTCTGTCTGTCTCTGTCTCTGTGTCTCTGTCTCTCTCTCTCTGTCTCTGTCTCTCTGTCTCTCTCTCTCTCTGTCTCTTCTCTCTGTCTCTCTCTCTGTCTCGTCTGTCTGT
>JASPKP010000404.1:10000-12500 GCA_030674155.1 Stramonita haemastoma | reverse complement strand
CTGGCATTGTTTGAGGTTTCCTTTCTTTGGCAGGGGTATTACAAGAGACTGTGTCCATTCTTTTGGCCATTCTTTGGTGTCGTGGATCTTCTGACAAAGTTCTGTGAATCGCCTTGCTGTTTCATTCCCTCCATTTTTTATGAGTTCAGCTGGGATGTTATCGACTCCAGGGGACTTCCCCTTCTTCAATTGTCTAATAGCTGCATCTACTTCACACCTTAGTATTGGTGGGTCTTTATCTTGGTGTTCAGGGGGTTTGTCAGAAACTATGTTGGTATCTGGGCGTAGTGGGTAGTTGTACAATCCCTCACAGTATTCTGTCCAGCGTTGGAGGATGGCATTGTTTTCCATTAAAAGATTTCCTTCTTTGTCTTCAATAACAGAGGCTTTAGGCTGTGTGGTTTTCGTTAGTGCTTTCAAAGTGTCGTAAGCTGTTTTGCTGTTTCCCTTGGTCATTCCAGCTTCGATGTTGTTGCATTGTTCTTCTATCCACGCTTCTTTGGCTTCTCTCATCTTTTTCCTCACTTCTCTGTGGCTATCCATGTACTTCTTGTAAGCTTCTTGACTTGTGAACTTTTGTTTTTTTTAGTTCTCTTCTTTTGTCGCAGAGGTCAAGAACCTCATTTGTCACCCAAGGTTGTTTCTTTGTTCTGCTTCTTCCTAATGTTTCTTCTGCTGCTGTCGTTAGCACTTCTTTGATGTTGTTGGCCAATGTGTCCACATCATTGTCGATGGCTGTGAGTGCGGCGAACTTTCCTCCAATGTTGGCTTGGAAGATCTCAACCACTGTTGGGTCTTTGAGTTTTTCCAGGTCGAATCTTATGCGTGGGCTTTTTGGCTGTTGTTTTGCTTTCAGTTTCAGCCTGATGGTGGTAAGTACAAGGTCGTGGTCACTGCCAATGTCAGCTCCTGGGAATGTTCTTGTGTTTGCCTTGTTTATGCTGGATTTGAATCTTTGGGGTGACAGAATGTAATCAATTGATTATGAATCAGACCATTTGGTGAGTGCCAGGTTGATGTTCTGGATGGCTTGTGAGGGTGGAGTGTGTTAGCCAAAGTCAGTTTGTGCTTCTTTGCGAATTCCAGCAGCCGCTGTCCTCTGTCATTTGTTTCTCCCAGTCCAAATCGTCCTGTGGTTCCTGCCCATGTGTCATAGGCATCAGGTCCCACCTTAGCATTCCAGTCGCCTTCCACAAGAAGGATGTCTTTTTTGGGCGTTTTGGAGATGACGTTTTCAAGTTCTTCATAGAATTGTTCTATCTGATCGTCATCGTAGTCAGATGTTGGAGCATACACTTGGATGATGGTGAGATTCTGGGGTTTTGCAGAAACTCTGATTGAGATGAGTCTGCTGGATACTGGTGTGCAGCTGATGATGCTTGACACAATCTCTTTCCTGACAATAAAGCCTACTCCATGTTGATGTAGTTTTTCTTCTCCGCTGTACCATATTTTGTGGCCGTCTTGCGTGGTTGTTTCTCCAAAGCCAATCCATCTGACTTCCGCAAGCCCTACTATGTCCCATTTATACCTCTGTAATTCATGTGTAAGTTCCTGTACTCTTCCTGTTTGGTACAGAGTTCTTACATTCCATGTACCAATGGTTGTCCCTTTATCTGGAAGCTTTAGGGTTTGTTCTGCCCCAGTAGCACACTTGTCACTCCCACCCTGGAGACTTGCAGTGGGTAGCGCGGTCGTTGTTGATCCGGGCCTCGACCGATCCGGCATGTCTTTCTGTTTTGTTTTACTCATCATGTCCTTGCAGTGGGCTTGAGGAAGCTTGGTGGCGCCCATCTCCTCTCCAAGACTCCTACTGGTGGGTAAGAATGCACCAGCCCCTCACAACGTTTCGCCCGCCAGTAGAAGCGGTTACCGGGGTGTGGGTGGGTTAAGGACCCGGACCCAGAAGTGAGAGTTGAGTGCCAAGTGAGGACCAGTGCTCCCGTCCATCCCGAAGGATGCTACTGCCAGGTTTACAAAGGTACCACCTCTCCTTAAGCACCCCATACACCCATAGACATAACCCCGAACAATTAATAATGGCAACCCAGCCTGATTTCACACGGTCTGTTTTACACATTCCAACCCTTCTCCCTGTGCTCCACTTTCCTCACAGCAAAAGATGAAAGAACTCAAAACCTCAGGTATTTTTTTTTCTTTTTCTGAAGATCACACCATTGACGTTTACGTCACCTTTACACTGTTGGCTGTGATAAGATCAATATTTTTTCCATGCTGGAGGGGGGGGGGGGGGGGGGCTGTCAGTATGAATAACATCCCCACCTTTTGAAAATGATGTGCTAAGAATTCCCTCTTTTCTATCCCTCTCTTTGTTTCTGCCTTGTTTTCTTTTTTTTCTTCATGTCGTCTCCTTCTTGTCTAGTTTCTTGCCTTCTTGATGCATTCTCCTGCCTTTTTCTCTCTTTTTTTCGCAGAAAGACTTAACAGATGACAGTTCTCTCCCACGCTGAATTTTAATGCGATGGACTTGACTTGTCAT
>JASPKP010000404.1:0-7500 GCA_030674155.1 Stramonita haemastoma | reverse complement strand
CTCATCTCCTCTCTCTCTCCTCTCTCTCTCTCTCTCTCTCTCTCTCTCTCTCTTCCTCTCTCTCTCTCTCTCTCTCTCTCCCCTCTCTCTCTCCTCTCTCTCTGCTGAGTTCTACGATCTCCTGTAGTAGCCCGCCCTCCCAGACCACTGATCTCAGTGATGCGGCAATGTAGGATGTTGGTGGTCTGCCTCTTGTGATGATAGGCACACAGATGGGAAACGATGGCACATCACTATCACTTATGGATTGTCCCTGAGAAAAGCAAACCTGTTTTCAATTAATGCAGGTGAACTCGGGCGGGATAGCTCATTGGTCAGAGCGCTCGCTTTCTCCAAGTCAAGTTAAGCAGCGTCGAGGGTGGTTACCAGTTGGAAGGGTGACCCGTTTGCGCACCTTGGCCTTAGCACAGTCTCAATGTTCACCCAGCTGTAAATGGGTACCTGCCCTCTTTAGGGTCAGGGAAGGTAAAGCAGCGAGGGAGAGGAGATGGGCGCCGCCCTCAATACACTGCCCCCTAGAGAAGCTGAGGTCTCTGATGCCTCATTCGCTTACGACCGCCTAGGTTATGGGACACCTTTACCTTTTTTTTTTACCTTTTACACAGCAGCAACGCACTTCAGTTCATGTCTTTGTTAGACTACAGTCCTATGATTATGCTGGTTGCTTGTTGTGTGCTCTTAATATATGTTTATGTGTAATTATTCTCTTTCTGACTAAACAGTTTCACCCAAGTCTTTGATACAATTTAGACAGTGATGCAATAATAAAAAATATATAAGTCTGTTGCAATAAAATACAATTTCAATATATTGATTAGGGAGTTTGATACTCTAGTGCTGCTTTTCACTACCCCCCTTCCCCCACCACCACCACTATCACCACCATCACAGAGAAAGAGAGAGAGAGGGGGGGGGGGGAGGGGGGGAGAGAGAGTGAAACAGACAGACAGAAATATAGACAGACAGACAGACAGAGAGACAGACAGACACTCCCACCACCACCACCACCACCCATCAGAGAGAGGCAGACAGACAGACAGAGACAGACACCACCACCACCATCACCCTCACACAGAGAGAGAGAGAGATAGAGAAAGAGGGGGAGAGAGACAGACAGACAGACCACACAACAGAGACACACAGACAGACAGACCGACAGAATGAACCTTCAGACACCCTGGAGTCCACCAGAGCTGTACAGACCACTCACATTAAACACTCCCCTTACAGCAAAATGACCGAACAAAACAAAAAAAAAACAAAAAAACAAAAAAAACAGAAAGAAAACAACACACACGGACACCTGCAATCCACCGATCTTCAAAGACATCACGCTAGCCTAACTTCCACCATACATGAAAATCATCCCAGCAGAAAAAAAATCACACAAAATTCTGACCCGACACGTGCGGAATATGTACTAGATCTACATACAAGCCGTTTTCCTTCTTTCACAGCCTAATCAACCTTTTTCAATTCGTTCCGCTTTTCTTTTTCTTTTTTTTGATACATGATTATTATAAGAAACGAGAAATGGGTGTTATTGTGAAAGCCAAAATATAGCCTGAGAAGATAAGAGAATGGAAGGAAAATAGAAGAAAGAAAGAAGAAGAAGAAGAAGAAGAAGAAGAAGAAGAAAAGAAGAAGAAGAAGAAGAAGAAGAAGAAGAAGAAGAAAGAGAAGAGAGAGAGAGAGAGAGAGAGAGAGAGGAAGAGAGAGAGAGAGAGAGAGAGAGAGAGAGAGAGAGAGAGAGAGGGAGAGAGAGAGAGAGAGAGAGAGTTCTCTCTCTCCTCTCTCTTCTCTCTCTTCTCTCTCACCCCTCCTCTCTCTCTCTCTCTCTCTTCTCTCTCTCTCTCGTGTGTTGTGTGTGTTGTGTGTGGTGTGTGTGTGTGTGTGTTGTGTGTGTGTGTGTGTGTGGTGTGTGTGTCGTGTGTGTCTGTGTGTGTCTGTGTCTCTGTGTCTCTGTGTCTCCTCTGTGTCTCTCTGTGTCTCTCTGTGTCTCTGTGTGTCTCTGTGTACAACCATATGTGTATGTGTGTACAACTATGTTGTGTGTGTACAACCATATGTGTGCAAATGTATATGTACGTTCGTGTGCGCGCGGCGCGAGCGCGTACAAGCATATGTGCGCATAGTATTTGTGTGTGTGTGTTTTTTCTGGCTAATTTTCTGGCTTTTTCTGAATAATTCATTGATGTAGCTATTTACTTGCTCCATCCATTCATCCAGTCATTCATTCAGTTATTCATCCATCCATTCATCCAATCATCCATTCATTCATTCATTCCGTGAGTCAGCCATACATTCATTCATTCATTTTTCCATTCATCCATTCATTTATCCATCCATTCATCCATTCAGTCAGTCAGTCAGTCATACATTCATTCATTCATTTTATTCATCCACCCATTCATTCATTCATCCATTCATCCATTCATCCATTCATGCATTCATTCATTCATTCATTCATTCATTCATCCATCCATTCATAAATTCATTCATTCATTTATTTCCGTTCCCCTTGTCAGTTAGTCCACTGAGTCATGTTTGGGACAATGTTGCTGAAAAAGGAATATAAAAAAGCACTTTGCCTTGCGGCTAGCCAACTAGTTATGACTATGAATGTGCAGCCACTGTGCTCACACTTGCTACTGTGAACAGCAGACGAAAAACACTCACTGTAGGCCTCCTACTACCACTCGCCACCAAAGTAGGACCTGCCTCTTAAGGACTTGTATGTAGAGTCGCTCCACTTACCTCACTTCACCTTGTGCAGACTGTCGTCTTTTGATGCGGTTTTTGGAGTCAGGATATATCTGCCCCCACATGGTAAAACACAGTAACTCCCTTTATAATACCAAAGTGTGGTGAAAATCTCGGGGTTTTTTTCTGATCTTAAATATAGAGTGAAAAGGCTGACGATTTTATGAGAGATCTGGGCAAAACAAAAGTAAGGGTCAATATTTTGTTTTTTGTTGAATGATTGGGTCGAACAGAAAAATGGGATTTTGCTCAAAAGCTTGAAGAATGGAGATTTACTTTGTTTTACTGTGTGAGGGCAAATTGTTCACGCCAAGTAGTTCATTTCTAATTAGGACGCTGCAGGGAAACAGTTGTATGCGGCACAAATTTCACCATTGGTGAACCTTGGAGTTCTAGCTGAGAAACGAAAAAAAAAAAAACACGAAAACAAACAAAAAGATATGAAACAGAAAATAAGGTAAATGTGCCCCATGACATTATGTGGTCGTAAGGGAGGGAACGAGGCGCCAGAGACCTCAGCTTCTCTAGGGGGGTAGCATATTGAGGGTGGCGCCCATCTCCTCTCCCTCGCTGCTTTACATTCCCTGACACTAAAGAGGGCAGGCACCCATTTACAGCTGGGTGAACTGGGAGACTGTATTCACTGAAGCCAAGGCTCGCAAACGGTCACCCATCCACTTGGTCACCACGCTCGATGCTGCTTAACCTTAGTTTGGGGACAAGCGAGTGCTCTGACCACTGAGCTATAGAACTGAAGCCAAAAGACAAGAGTTTTCAGTCAGTAAACAAGAGAAGTAGATAGATGGTCTAGAGGTAAACACACCTGCCTGGAAAGTGAAAAATCCCGGTTTGATCCAGGTCCGGGTTCGGTTCGATTCCCATTTCCCGTTTGTGCTCGAAACTTTTCCCCCATTCACCAGACCGTGGATGATGGTCTGGGTGTTAGTCTTTCGGGTGTGATGATAACCGAGAGGTTCCGTGTGCAATACACATTTAAAGCATGTAAAAGAACCTACGGCAACAAGACAGTTGTCCCTGGACAAATTCTGTGGGGGAAAAAAAGCCACTGTGATAGGAAAAAAATGTACATGCATACAAGAACAGAAAAAATACTGCGAGCGCGCTGCTCTTGTGGTGACGCGCTCTTCCCGGAGAGAGGGCCCATATTTCACACAAAGAAATCTGCTGTGACTATAAGTAGTATACAAATACAAAGTCTCTCTCTCTCTCTCTCTCTCTCTCTCTCTCTCTCTCTCTCTCTCTCATCTCCTCTCTCTCTTCTCTCTCTCTCTCTCTCTCTCTCTCTCTCAGTGTCTGTATGTCTGTCTGTAATACCCTCTGAAAAATAAAAATCGTTCCAAAAAATTGTTTAAAAAATTCTCTCTCTCTCTCTCTCTCTCTCTCTCTCTCTCTCTCTCTCTCTCTCTCTCTCTCTCTCTCTCTCTCTCTCTCTCTCTCTCCTCTCTCTCTCTCTCTCTCTCTTCACACACACATACACACACACACAGAGTACAGATAACACTAGTAAGTACAGTAAGAACGTCAGTAATGTATATGTTACATAAGAACTCCTTCCACACAAACTTTGCGTTTAGCCTAAGATCCGCTTCAATCTTATTATCCCATACTTATCTGTGTGGTTAGCATAAGCAGAAGGCAATAATTATATAATAGATAGCCAAGAGGTTTGCTTACCGCAGGTAGGGGTAGGCCCATTCCTGTACCATGAACAATAAAACTTAAGGGAAATTTGGATTTTTGTTGGGTTTTTTGTGTGATTGTTTGTTTATTCGTTGTTGTTGTTTTGTACTTTGCATTGCTGGTTATAAGAAGGGCAGAACAGAGAGAGGAATGAAGGGAACTAGTTGTCTAGTCTTCAGGGGTGCCCCCCACGGTCGTCAGACTAAGGGATAGACAGACAGACAGACAGACAGACAGACAGACAGATAGATAGATAGATAGATAGATAGATAGATAGATAGATAGATTAGATAGATTAGATAGATTAGATAGATTAGATAGATAGATAGATAGATAGATAGATAGATAGATAGATTAGATAGATAGATAGATAGATAGATAGATAGATAGATAGATAGATAGATAGATAGATAAGATAGATAGATTGCAGGTTATATTAATATCTCTCATAAAACATGTAGGCTACGCCTTCATCAATTCAAAACATTCATTTATCGTCCAATAGCACTTAAAGTGGAAGGATTGTTGTTGTTGTTGTTGTTGTTTTTGTGTGTGAGTGTATAAGGGAAGGGGGGTGTATGCAGACTTGTTTTTACTATTTTGGGTTGCTTTTTGTTTTAGTGCAGGTGGGGGAAGGAGGTTGGTTGATGTTTTTCTTTAAGGGGGGGGGGGGGGAACGGAGTGAGGAGAAGAGTTATTTTTGTTCGTTTCTATGTTTGCTTGGGGTTTTCTTGTGTGTGTTTTTTTCTTTGTTTTTTGTCTTTTTTTGTTTCTGTTTGTTGTTGTTGTTGTTGTTGTTGTTGTTGTTTTGGTGAGATTTGGGGATGGGAATGTTGTTTGGGGGTTTAAGAAGGTTGGGTGGGAGTGAGTTGGAGGGGGGGGGGGGGGGGAGGGGGGGGGGGAGGAGTCTATTCTATTGTTTGGCGTAACCAACATCAGAGAAAAAACAGAAGCAACCTCATATTCTTCTAGCATTTTTTTGTTTTTTGTTATTAGCGGAAGGAAGAGGGTAGAGGTGTGATGTTGATGTGGTAGCAATCAGTTCCTTTGGGAAACGACATCTTTCTCCACCCAAAACTGACAACACGCCTGTTCTTCCCTTTCTGTTTCACTCCCTTCATGTATCAACCTTTGTCTCTGTGTGTGTGTGTGTGTGGTGTGTGTGTGTGTGTGTGTGTGTGTGTGTGTGTGTGTGTGTGTGTGTCTGTGTGTGTCTCTGTGTGTGTCTGTGTGTCTGTATGTGTGTGTGCGTGTCTCTGTGTGTGTCTGTGTGTCTGTATGTGTGTGTGCGTGTGTGTTGTGTGTGCGTTGTGTTGGTGTGTGTGTGTGTGTGTGTGTGGTGTGTGTGTGTGCGCGCGCGCGCAAGTGTGTGTGTGTGTGTCTGTGTCTGTGTGTCTGTGTGTATCTGTGTGTATCTGTGTGTGTCTGTGTGTGTTTCTGAGTCTGTGTCTTTATATGTGTGTGCTTGTGTATATGTGTGTATGTGTGTGTGTCTGTGTGTCTGTGAGTTTGTGCGCGCACGCATGTGCGCATATGTGCATCTATGTTTGTGCACGCACGGATCCATGCACACATGCCTATGTGTGTGAGTGCGTGCGCGCATGTGTGCATTGTGTGTGGGTATGCGCGCACAAACGTGTGTGTGCCTGCGTGTGTGTGTGTGTGCGCGCGTGTGTGTGTGTGTGTGTGTATGTGTGTCTGTATGTGTGTGTGTGGCTGTGTCTGTGTCCGTGTGTCTGTGTCTGTGTCTCTGTATGTCTCTGTGTGTTTGTGTTTGAGTGTGTGTGTGTCTGTGTCTCTGTGTGTCTGTGAGTTTGTGCGCGCACGCATGCGCGCGTATGTGTATATATGCATATGTGTATATACGCACGGATGCATGCGTACATATCTCTGTGTGTGAGTGCATGCGTGGGAGTGAGTGCGCATGCACACACAACCGTGTGTGTGTGTGTGTGTGTGTGTGTGTGTGTGTGTGTGTGTGTGTGTGTGTGTGTGTGTGTGTGTGTGTGTGTGTTGTGTGTTTGTGTGTGTGTGTGTGTGTGTGTGTGTGTGTTTTCTATCTGCAGGTGATGTATCTTCAAAATCGCTGCTTCTGCCTCGGGTCGTTCCTCTCATGCTAATTTTTTTGTGTGGGGTATAATATTCTATGTGTTTTTTTTCGTTCAAGGCATGCTTGTTTTTCTTTTATGCTTTTCCTTTTCTTTTTTCTTTCTTTTCTTTTTTTTTTTGGTTGCTACAAGGTTTGCAACACTTATCAGCTGTTTCGACAAACGCCTCTGATCTTTCTCTGTATTTGTCTCTGTCTCTCTGTCTGTCTCTGTCTGTCTCTGTCTGTCTGTCTGTCTCTCTGTCTCTGTCTCTCTCTCTGTCTCTGTCTCTCTCTCTTCTGCCTCTGTCTCTCTGTCTCTCTCTGTCTCTGTCTGTTTCTGTCTGTTTCTGTCTGTTTCTGTCTGTTTCTGTCTGTCTGTCTGTCTGTCTGTCCTCTGTCTCTATCTCTCTCTCTCTGCCTCTGTCTCTCTCTGCCTGTCTGTCTGTCTGTCTGTCTGTCTGTCTGTCTGTCTGTCTGTTTCTCTCTCTCTGTCTTCTGCTGCTTTCTGTTTGGTGATGAACTGTACTGTTGTGCTGGTGTTTGGCTTTTGTTTCTTACATCCTTTGGTTTGGGGGGGGGGGGGGGGGGGTCTTGTTGTTTTTTGGTTTTGTTTTATGCTTCGATCATTTTGTTGGTTGGTTTTCTTGTGTTTGTTGCTGTTCTTGTTGTTGTTGCTGTTGTTGTTTAGAGGGCTGTTTGGTTGGTTGGTTGGTTGGGGCCGGGAGGGTGGGTTGGGGTCTTCTTGTTTTTTTGTTTGTTGTGGTTTTTATTGTGTTTGTTTTGTTTATGTTTGTTTCGTTTGATTTGCTTCTTTACCTCCTTGTTCGTTTGTTTAAGGCGGGTTTTTGTTGGTGGTTGGTGTGGTGAGGGGGGTTGTGTTTCTTTGTTTTATGCTGTTATTTGGTGGGAGAGAGGGAGGGGGTGAGGTGGTGATATCTTACATGACC
>JASPKP010004044.1:12500-18435 GCA_030674155.1 Stramonita haemastoma | reverse complement strand
TGCCCATGTTATTTTGTATTTTATCATTTGTATGTTTTTTGGACGTGGCTTATGTTGTACTGTTTTGGGTCTGGGTGTGTTTTTTTTTATCTTGGAGATTTTTTTTTAAGAATATCCTCATTTATTTGTTTTTTTTTTTTTTTTTTTTTTTTTTTTTTTTAAAAAGGGGGTTTTAAATTTTTTGTCTTTGAATGTTTGGAAGAAAACTTTCATGATTTTTTTTTTTTTAGTGAGGGGGGGGAAAAAAAAAAAGTTGTAAAAAAATTTTAATTTTTTTACCAAAATAAAGATCATTTTGACTTTTGACTTGACTTACTTAAAGGGGGGTGGATAACCTATGGTCGAACATTGCGCTCGCAATTTGATGACCCGGGTTAAAATTCCGTTTGAGGAGATTTTCCCCCCTGGAGTTAAAACATCGTGTGACTCCACTCTCCCCAAATTCTTTCGGATGAAACAAAAAACCAAAAGGGGCCCCCCCGGAGCAAACGCACGAAAAACATCTTGCCCACACGTTAAAAAATCTGTTCCGTTTTTTTTGTAAGAAAAGGCCCCATCGTGTGCCGGTGGGAACAATGACAAGATTTACAAAACTGCATACACACGGGGGCTGGTTGAAAAAAAAAGCACACGATTTGTTATTCCATATCCTCGAATAAAAAAAAAAAAAATTTTAAAATGATTCACCTGTGAAAGGGGTTTTTTTTTTTTTTCGGTTTTCGTTTTTCCCAGTTTTTGAAAGAAAAGGGGCCTGAATTTTCTGGACCCTGAGCAGTCTTTTTGAAGTTTTTGTTTTCAGCGTGTATTTGGAGTAAGTGACCGGCGGAGCCCATCCCCCCCAAAAATCATGGATGCATGCTGGGCATGTTTTGCGTCAGCCATAATTCCCCGAACACAGTGGCCCCTTGATGGTCTTCAGCTGTGAAATTTTTTTGAAAACCTTTGCAGACGTTAAAATTTTGAATCCTGATATCTTCTCTTTAACTTAAAAATGTTGTTTTTTAAGTTAGAAAAAAAAAATCGCTATCCCCCCCAGGTAAGCAAATTTTTTTTTTTAAAAAGTAAAAAAAAAAAGCTCCCCCTCATCCCTTCCCCCCCCCCCCAAAAAGGGAAAAACAAAATAGAAAAGAAAAACGAAAACATCCAACCTCCCCCCCCCCCCTCCCCCAAAAAACCACGGATGAGCAGTAAAAGATAGCGATTCAATTTATGGCTTTAAAATTTTTCCATAAAAATCATTGCGTGTAAAAGGCAAACCACTGAAAAGATGGGATATAGTTCGACAAAAAAATGAAAAAGTCACTAATTCCAGAACAAAAAATCAACAACAAAAAATTTGATCAAAAAATTATTCACAAAAAATAGTTTTTTAGGAAATATCAAAAAAAACTTTTACCCAAAGCCTTTTTAGTTGACAAACTTCCCAAGCAAAAAAAAAAACAATTATTGAAAACCAAAATTCTTTTGATGAAGAAAAAAAAAGCGTTTCTGTAAAATTTTTGGGGCTGATAATTCTTATAAGTCAAAGAAAAAAAAAAATGAAATCAATTTCAGTTCACCCCCCCCCTACGGTCTATCGGGTTTTTTTTCCCCAAAAAAAAAAAAAAAAAGCCTCCCAGGGGAGGAGAACCTGTTAGATAGAAAACTATCTCATTTTTGGAAATTTTGGCTGCAATTCCTTTTTTCGTTTCTGTTTTGTTCCCCTTTTTTCAAGTACCCCCCTTTTTTCATTTTCTGCCCTTCTTGGCCCTTACTTCATTGATTTTTTCAGTAAGCTTCGAAACAGAGTGCAAATATTTGATCTGCCGCGCTTGTACAACTTCTCGGCAACGAAGCACGGTCGACGTGGAATGTGGCCTTAAAGAGGATGCATAAAAAAAACCCCCTTTTACCGCTAGGGGGAAAGTGCATGCAGGGGAAAGGGGTTTTTACATCCCCCAAGAAAAGAACGTCGCACAATTACAGGTGTGGATCAAATTAAACCACGACGCTGCGATTGGCAGTTCTTTTTCATGGGGGTAATGTTATTACCCCCCCGTCAAACTTAAAGAAAAAAATTCTCTCCCTTTTGAGTCGGATGCGTGGCCTGATTTGTAGGCGCAAAAAGGGCACAACACTTTTTTGTATATGACAGGACATGTTGGGGCTGGCGTTTGACGGCAAAGAAGAAAAATTTAAAATTTTCCCCCACCAAAGAGGCCTATCGGGCAGTCCCAGTGAAATTCAAACCTTATTTTAGAAAAAGTGTAAAAATTCGTAAAACAGAGAGAGAGGGAGAGAGAGAGAAAAAGGGAGGAGAAAGAAGGAGAGAGAGAGAGGGATTTAGAGAGAGAGGAAGAAAGAAGGCCCCTACTTTGGTTGTGAAAATGTATACGATTTTTATAGGTCAAAATCCGAAGTTGGGCAGATTTTACCTGTCCCTTGTGCGCAGTATTATCTTGACACAAAAAAAATATAACGTATGAATTTGACGTTACGATGCAAAAATAGCAAAAAAAAAGTGAAAAAACTTGTTAGAATAAATAATAATAAAAGAAAGTAAAAAATAAAAAACCCCCTTTTTACCACCCCCTAAAAGGGAACCCAAACAACAAAAAAAAACAAAACACACACACACACAAACACAAAACACACACACACAAAACCACCACACACACACACTCTCTTCCTTCTTCTCTCTCTCTCTCTCTCCTCTCCTCTCTCTCTCTCTGTCCCTTCCTGTGTCTCCTCTGTCCCTCTCTCTCTTTCTCTCTCTCTCTCTCTCTCTTCTCTCTCTCTTCCTCTCTTTGCGCATCCGCGGTGGCCCCACAACACCGCCCACGACGACGCACACACACACGACAACCACACTACACTGGCAATTAAAAAAAAAGCAGAACATATAATGCCGGAAAAAATACATTTCCCCCCCCCAAAAAAAAAAAAATCGAGCAAAAAAATTTTCCCCCAAGGTAAAGTTATCTACACTTATCCTTGAAAAAATTAGTGAAATTTTCATTTTTTCAGTTAACAAAATAAAACAATTTCACAGAATGGCTACAATCCATAACATAAAAAAAAAAACCCCCAACGAAAGAATAACAGAAAAATTTGGTGTTTATGAATAATTACATTTCAGCTCTTTAGGTGTTAGAGAAAAAAAATGGAGAATTAGAAAAAAAAGTGAACACCAATCAGATACTCTCTCTCTCTCTCTCTCTCTCCTCTTTCTCCTTCTCTCTCTCTCTCTCACTCTTCCCCCCTCTCCTCTCTTTTTCTCTTCTCCTTCTCCTCTCTCTTCACTTTCCCCTCTCTCTCCTCACTTTCCCTCTCTCTCTCTCTCTCTCTCTCTCTTCTTCCCCATCTCTCTCACTCTTCCCCCCCCTCTCTCTCTTTCCCCCCCCGTTTCTCTCCCCCCTCCCTCTCTCTCTCCCCCCTCATCTCACCCCATCTCTTCCCTGGTTAAAAGGAAAACAACCTTTTTGGCCGTGCAGTAGCGAAAGCTGGATTAAAAAAAATGAGTCATATAATAGCTTGATATTTTTAAAAAAAAAACACGATAAAAATCAAAACCAAAACAAAAAAGGGGGTTTATGTGGCAGATTGAAGCATGAAATGAAAAAGAAGCTCTTTTCTTTGAACGTTAATTCGACAAAAAAAAAACCCTCCCCCCCCCCCTTTCTCTCTTTTCCTTTCCCTCACATATCATTTATCAACGTCGTCGTCGTCATCAATTGTCCCTTTCATTTTCGTCGTCGTTTCATTTTCGTCTCAATTTTTTTGTCGTCTATCATCTTTTGTCGTCTCATCACCATTTTTGTGTCTCAATGATCATCATCGTCGTCGTCTTTATCTTATTACCCCCCTTCGTCATTAATTCCTGATTATATCATCATTTTTGTACTACAAACATCAACGTTCAAAATAATAAAAAACTATCATTATCAAAAGCTTATATCTTTCCCCCTGTTTTATTATATTTTATCATCTCTTTTAACTCATCATAAACCCCTCATTATCATTATTTTTATGTCACTGGAGTCACACTCCATCCTTTCTCTTTTACGAGATATCCAAACATGCGCTAAAATTTTGATTATGTCGTTTTTGTTTTTCAAAAGTTATCGGGTTTTTTTTTTTCAATTTCTTTACCCTCCCCTTTTAAAAATTACCCGTAAACACCCTTTTAAATTCCCTCTGGGAGAAAAACCGGGGGTGGGGAAATTCCCTATAAAAGATTTCACAAAATTTGGAAATTCTGTGTAGAAAATTCCCTCTTTTCTATCCCTCTTTGTTTTGCTCGTTTTTTTTTCCCCCCTTTTTTTTTCTTCACTTTCTTCTTTTGTCTTATTTCTGTCTTTGTCCCCCCCCTTTTCCCCCCCCCTTTTTTTTTCTTTTCCCAAAAGGGCTTTTTAAAAAAAAAAAACAATTCTCTCCCATGCCGAAGTCGGATGGCTGGGCCGACTTGTCAGGCGCTTTTAAACGGCGCGCGCAACGTCTTTCCTCTGTAAACAGACAACAGTATGTTTTTGTTTTAGCGTCCTACCCGACCACAACAAACGAAAAAGGGAAGCATGGATAATAAGTGATAATAATTATTATCAACTCATTCACACCCTACCGGCCTCAACACGTGCTTCTCAAAGAACTGTCCCTGTCGTCACACTCTACCGACGATAAGTCCGCCATTACTTCAAGGGCCGTCACTGCAACCGACGTATCTTCCCCACCACCACCACTACCACCACCAGGGTGACCGCCCTTGACACTCGTCTCCTCACTGCTCTCAGCGTCGCCAGAGGCGGGACAGTAGTAGCAGCAGTAGTTGTCGTCTGCAGAGGAAGAGATTCGCGGAAAACGTCTTGGTTTTTGACACGCTTTGGGCTGGAGCCATGTTCCACGGGAAAGTTGTCAATATTCTCCACGGGAAAAGTAACGTTCTCCACACCAGTGGCTAAACATTCCGAATCCACACTCCTCTGTTCCGCTAGTGTTCCCAACAACGCCATACCCCCACCACCGCTGCCGCCACCCCCCATGACGTAGGATGACGTCACACCACTCTCCTCTGACGTCACGGCGGGGACCAGGCCCGAAATGACGGCGCTTTCGTACGAGAACACGGAGGAGGAGTTCCCTGCCCCTGCTGCCCCGGAGTGTCTGAACCCTGACCCCGCCGCGGAGTGGAGGAAGAGAGGAGGGGGGAGGAGGAGGGTTCCTCCGGTCTGGCCTCGCTGCTACTGCTACAGGGATGGTGGTGGTGGTGGTGGTGGTGGTGGGAGGAGGAGGAGGAAGAAGTGAAGGAAGGAGGCGGGGGAGTGAGCGGGGAAGGAGGTTTGAGACCTTTAGGGTCAGGGTCTGAAAGTGAAGACCTACCCTGAGACACTACCAACAAGTCCCCGTAAATCACAGGAGTAGATGCAGCAGAAGTAGGAGCGCGCCACGTAGAAGTAGAAGTAGAAGCAGTAGAAGAAGCAGTAGCGTCGTTCTTGGCGGGAGATCGCTTAGGAGGCTCTTTCAGGGATAAACAACGATAGGTCACCCGCTTCTTGATTCTCTGACTGAGGTCAGACAGGTTGCGGTGCATGGGTCTACTCGGGTTCATCCCGGGGCCGGTGGCGTGGCCGGCTCGCTGGTGAACTGCTTGTCAACCAGGATGGGCGGGGCTTGAGGGCCACGGGGGGCGGGGCTAAGGTGGAGGAGTGGCAGGAGGCGGAGGAGGAGGAGGAGAGGGGTGGTGGGCAGGTGGTGGGGTCTTGTTGGTTCTGGAGGTGCTGGAGCAAGAGTTTGCGGTCTTCCTTGTACAGGTCGATCAGCAGGTCTAGTTTGGACTCCACGTCTTCCACCTGTTGAAGGACAGAGGGTCGTTTATTTGGGGGTTCAATGCTTTGCATCAGGATACTGGTGCATACACACGGGGGGACTAGATGTAAAAAAAAAAAAAGCACTTGAGTGC
>JASPKP010004042.1:0-18440 GCA_030674155.1 Stramonita haemastoma | reverse complement strand
GCAATTCGTTTTACACACACCGCCGCGTATTCCACCCACACACATTTGGGCACCGCAACTTATTTTTTAAATAAATTTTTTGATCAGAAATTGTACTTTTTGGGTTTTCCTGGGGTGTGAGGGGACTTGGGCATTTTAAAAATTCTGATTGTGTTTTTTAAAAATTTTTTTTTCCCAAAGCTGTCTGTAAAAATACAAAAAATTGCTGCTGAAAGAATCCAAAAAAGCACCTTTGACCCCGTCTGTTTTCCCTTTGGCATACTCTTTTTCCTTTCGTTTTTCCCCAAAAACAAAACCCCCCACACCACACACACACACCCCACCACACACCACACACACCACACAAACACCCCACACACACAAAACCCACACACACACACACACAAAAACCACACATAAGTCGGGTTGTTTTTTTCGGGGAAATGGGTTTAGCCTAGGGGTTTAAGACCATTGCTTTTATGCCCCACAGTTTTACAGTGGGGTTAAACCCCAAACTTGGGTGGGGGGTTGGGCAGGGTTTTTTTTCCCCCCTTGGAGTTAATTCATTTGGGGAAATCCCCCCCCCCAAAAGTGCTGTAGATGCACAAAAAGGGGGTGTTTCTAATAAATTTTTAGAGACTTGTTGGTTTCAATTTTTGGGGGGGTCCACTCCTTTTTTTGGCTACCCCCCAAAAAAGAAACCCGAAAAGGTACGTCTTTATTTTTTTTCTCATGTGCCCCAAGAACACACACACACACAAACACCACACCCCCCAAACACCCCACACACAACACAACACACACAACACACACACACACCCCGAAGTTTGGGAAAGAAAACCCACTCATTTGCTTTTTTTACCCCGGGTCTCTGGGGTTGCAGTTTTTTTATAAATTTTTGTCACCCTTTTTCCAAGGGTCTAAGTCCTTCGAGGGACTAAAAACCCAAAGGCCCCAATCCCCGAACGCGCGCAAAAAACCTTTGCGAACACGTTAAACCCTTTTCCCGCTTTTCGTAAGACTAGCCCATTGTGTGCCGGGGGGGGAAACAGATGACAAGTTTTAACAAAACGGGCTTTTCCCAGGGACGGTTTTTTAAAAAAAAAAAAAATTTAAAAAGCAATAAGGGGCTTTTTCATCTTTCCTTGTTTTAAAAAGAATTTTTTTTAAATGGTTCCCCCTCTGCCCCATTGCCCCGCCGAGGGGGTTTGCTGGGGTTCCCCAGGGCCGGGGGGAAGGGGGGGGCTGCACCCCAGGGGGGGTTTACCATTTTAACCCACCCTGGCGGGGGGGGGGGGCCGGGGGGTGGGGGGGGGGGTGGGGGGGAAAAAACGGGGAAAGGCCTCCGACGGGCAAAATTTGGGGGGAGGGGCGGGGGGAAAACGGGGGGGGCACAGGGGCAACTTTCAAATTTCCTTTTTTTTAAAATTTGTTCTTATTGTCCCTTGTTCCCGGGACGGGGTTACTTTTTCTTCCCCCTTTTTATTTTTCTTTTTTTCCTTCTTCCCCTTTTTTTTTTTCCCTTTCTTTTTCTTTTTTTCTTTTTTTTTTTTTTCTTTTTTTTTTTTTTTTTTTTTTTTTCTTTTTTTCCCGGGGAAAAATTCTTTCTTTTTTTTTTTTTATTTCCCTCCCCTAAAATTTAAACCAAAAAAAAAAAATTTAACAAAAGAACAAAACAAGGAGGGGGGGAGGGGGAGGAAACTTCGGGGGGGGGGGGGGGGCTTTTTTTTTTTTTTTTTTAATTTGTTAAGCTTGCTTTGGATCATTTTTTTCCAGCCTTTTTTTTTTTGTTTGTTGGATTTTCCCATTTTTTTGGGGTTTTTTTTGTGTTTTTTTTTTTTGGGGGGGGGGGGGGGGGGGTTTGGGGTTTTTTTTTTGGGGGGGGGAGGGGGGGGGAAATTTTTTGGGGTTTCTGCTTTTATTTTTAAAACCTTTGGTGAAAAAAAGAAAAGGGTTCGTTTATACTTGTGAAAACCGTTTGATAAATTTTATGGCTGATCAAAAAATTGTTGAAGAAAAAAATTAAAAAACCATTCTTTAAAGGAAGGGGATTGTGTCCAAAAAGTAAAACCGGGGGACCAGAAAAAATTAAAAGGGTTCGGGTTCCCAATTTGGGGGAAAGGGGACAGCCCCGGTGGTCAGAGCTTTTCACTTTTCCCAAGCCGGTTTAAAGCACCCACCGAGGGGGGTTTTCTAAGGGGGAGGGGGGACCGTTAGCATTCGCGCTAGCTTTTATGAAAAGCCCCCCAGTTCCCCCCGGGCTGGAAAGTGGGAAACCTGCCCTCTTAGGGGAAAAAGGGAAGCCCCCCTTTATATTCCCCCCTAAAAAATGGAGGTCTTTGATGGCTCCCCCCCTTTAAAAAACCCATTTTTTAAGTGATAGGGAATGCTACTGTTAAAAAGGCAGCATTTTTTGCCCTGAAGTCTAAAATTTGGTCTGCTGGGGCCCCAGCAGTGCAGGGAGATCCCCCTGCGGGTTTTTACAAGCTCTGGAGAAAAACCCAAAAAACTGTCCCATTCCCCCTAATTCTTTGAAACACGGGAAAAAAGGGAATTTATTCATACTTAGCATTTTATTGAAAATTTTGTTTTCTTTATCATTTTTCTTATTTTTTTTTTCCCCTCGGTTTACAGCTCCGGTTCCCCTTTGGTAAAGATTTTTGGTGCGCGTCCGTTTTTCTTTTTCCTTTGAGGAAAGCCCCCTTCTGATTTCCCGGGGGTGGTGTTTAAACCCCACACCTGTGTGCATTGGGGTGGGGGGGGGGTTGTCATTCGCTCCTCCCGGGAAACAAGGGCCTATTTCTTCTGAAAGGGGGAAAACAGGTTTTTACCATGACCCCAAGGGGTTCGGCAGGCATTTGTCCCACGATGCCCCCTTTTTTTGTTTTATCAAAGGAATTTTTGACTTTTGGTTCAATTTTTCTCGCCCAAATGGGGGGGAAAGGTGAGGCTGGTAACCCAAACCCTCAGAAACCTCACTTTTTAAACTTGTTGGCAGGCAAACATTTAAACCATCCTGTACCCCTTTTTGTTTCCCCCCCCCCCCCCCCTTATCATATCAAATATTTACTTTTTTATTGGGGAGGGATAGTTCTGGGTCAGAAAAACTGGGCTTTTGGGTCAGGGAAGGTTAAAAGGGGGTGGGGAGAGGTTTCCCGCCCCCCCAAATATGTTGGCTTTTTTAGAGAAGCTGGGGGGCTTGTTCCCTTTCTTTTTTAAACCTTTACCTTTTTTTTTATTTTTGGGACAGGCATATGACGGGTTTCAGGAAGGAGCGTTTGGTGGCCCCGGTTTTGAATTTTTGGTGGAGAGGGAAAGCCAAGTTTTTTCCTGCAGGGGGGTCAGTCGCCATCACCTTTTGGTGTTACGGTGTCAGGCCCTGGTCACCGCCTTTATTTAACAGGGGCGGGTTAAATAAAATTTTTTAGGGGTTTTTTAAAAGTTTTAATAGGTGATTAAAAAATTTCTTTTTTTTTTTCTGTTTTAAAATTTGGGGGGGAAAAATTTAACTTGGGTAAAATACCCTTTAAAATTGGGTTTTTTAAAAATTTTTCCCATTATAAAAAATGGGGCAAAGGGTAAATTTTAAAAAACCAGGGGGAGGGGAAATTTTTTCCTTTTTTTTAATTTACATTATTCAAGATTTGACCCAATTACTTAATTTATTTTATGGGGTGTGTGCATGTACGTGTTTTGGGGTTGCTTAAAATTTGTTTTTCGCTTTTGTGCAGGGTTTTAAAATTGGGTTTCCCAAAGCTTAAGGACACACAATGTGAATTTTACTTAAAATTTAAAAAAATTTTTTTTAAAAAAAGAATTTTACATGAAATAGGACTTGGCCCCCGTTCTGTGCCCACTTTTCCTTCTGTTTTCTTAAAAGGCCCACGTGGAAAAGGGCCCAAAGCAAAAGTTTAGGCCACCATTTTTAAATTTTACATGAAAGGAAAATTGGTCTGCTTTTTCTGGGGCCCACAAAACCCTCTTGTTTTACTGAGGACACCGTGGACGGGGGGTTGTCCCGGGAAGGAGCTGGAGCCACGGGATTCCCCGGCTCGTGAATGACAGGGGTACAACGATGTGAGGAAAACCCTCATAAAGGGGCCTCTCAAAACCTGGGCAAATCCCCCGTCAAGGTTTTGTTGTTGTTGCGGTTTTTGGGGTTGGGGGGGCCCCTTTTGTGGGCTTTTGGTGTTTGGGGGGTTTTGGTTTTTTTGGTTAAATTGTTTGTTTGTTTAGGGCTGTTTTTTGTTAGGTTGTCGGCGGTTTGGGGGGGGACTACCCAAAGTGGTCAGAGCACTCGTTTTCCCCCAAAGCCCAATTTTTAGCGCATCAAAGATGGTTCCCAGTTGGAGGGGTGCCATTTGGGGCCCCTTTGGGGCCTTTTTTTAATAAAAAAGGTTCCCCAGCTGTAAAGGGGTTTACCTGCCCTCTTTGGGGGTGGGAAAGGTAAACGCAAGGGAGAGGAGTTGGGCACCCCCCTCAATATGCGGGCCCCCCCTTTAAGGAGAAGCGAGGGCTCTGTTTGCCCAACCTCCCTTGGTAGGGGGGACCTTTTAAACCTTTTTTCCTTTTTTTGAGCTGCTTGGTTTCCGGGTCCAGTTGGATCGGGGTTTACTTGAACAAAAAAAAATTTTCCGTTTTTGGCCTTTTTTTTCATTAGGGGGTCAGGTTTCTTTTTTTGGGTAAGGGTGTCTTCATTTTCGGGGGTTTTTAAAAATTTTATTTATTTGGGCTGATTTTCTTTTTGGGAAAAGGGTTTGGTGGGGGGGGGGTGTGGGGGGGGGGGTGTGGGGGGGGGTGGGGGGGGTTTTAAATTCGCCTTTTTAAAAAATTTAAAAAACTTGTTTGTTCAAAAAAAAAATGGACCCTGGGGGCAGGGCAACTTGGGGGTGGTGGGGTCGCTGTCTGGGGGGGTCTTTTTTCCGGCGGGAATTTTGGCGGGCTTTTTTTGTAGGTATGGGGGGTGGGGGGTTATTTTTAAATTTGGGTAATTTTTTTTATTTATTTTATTTATTTTTTACATCAAGAAAAAGGGGGGAAAGCACTTTGGGCTTTTTTACATCCCGGGGGTAATGCAGTTTTGTAGATTTTCTCATCTTTTTCCCACCGGCCCCACAAGGGCCCCTTCCTTTGGGAAAAGCGGAAAGGATATAGCGTGTGCGTTATGGTTGACGGGGTGATGTGTTGCGGGGAGAGGACGGGGAAGATCGGGCCAATGTGCTGAAAATGTTTCTAAAACCTGCGGTTTGCCCTTGACGAGGACGCGGGAACTCTCAGCCAACCCCTTGGGCTGAAACGGGGTAAACCCCCTTGGTTTTGGGTCCTTTCTCTTCCTTTTCACATCCCCTTTTAGCCCCCCAACCCCAAGTTTTCCTTTTTTTGGGGGTTGTTAAAGTCTGTCCCGGGCCCCCCAAAGGGCCCTCATCAAGTGGTGTTTACCCCCAGTTTCTGTGGCTTTAAAGGACTGGGTTTTCTTTGACTCACCCCTGGATAGGACGCCAGTTCCATGCGGGGGTTAACCCCCAACAAAGGGTGGTACCCCTTTTACACCGGGGGTGGGGGTGAAAAAATTAGCCTTTTAAAGTGCCTTTTAAAAAGGGCAAAAAACGCCATGCCGAAACGGGGGACAAAACCCAAAAACCTTTGATTCCCGAGTCCCAACCCCCAAACCCACTTGGATTTTCCGGGGTTTGGCTTTTTTTAGGGTTAGGGTTGTTTTTAAAATTTACATACATTGATCCCCAATTGTTCTCTTTTGTTTCAGGAAATAATTCCCCTTTAGTATGGAATGTGCCATGGGGGGGGTTTCCCGGGGGCCGGGTCAGTATGTTTAGATTCCCCCCCCTTTTTTGGAAAAGGGGGGGCCCCCTGGGAAATTTCCCTCTTTTTACCCCTCCCCTTTGTTTAGAACCCCCGGGTTTGTTCCTTTTTTCCCGTCCCCCTCCCTTCCCTTCTATTTTTGACCTTCTTAAATCCTTTTCCCCTGGTTTTCCCTCCAAAAAGACAAAAAAAGAAACCCCGTTCTTCCCCATGCTGAAGCCCGATCCCTTTGGGCCTGACTTGTCAGGTGCTTTCCCGGGCCGGGCGAAACGCATTTTCGCTCACGGGACAGACAACAGTATTTGCTGTCGGGAGCATTGGTTTTTTTAAATTTTTATTATTATTATTATTCTTTTTTTTTTATTCTTTTATATCGTGGAAAAATGGAAAAAGAAAAATATGTGCTTTTTTAATTCCAGCCCCCATGGAATCCCAGTTTTGTAAATTTTTGTAAATCTTTTTCCCACGGGCAAAAATTTGGCCTACTCTTACAAAAAACCCAGAACAGGTTTAACATGTGCAAAGATGTTCTGCGGCTTTGCAACGGGCCCCGGGTTTTAATAGTCTCACCCCCAAAAGGAATTTTTTTTTGGGGGGAAAGTGGAGTAAAGCAGGGAGGGTTATCCCGGGGGGGGAAAAATCCTCTCAAATGGGAATCAAATTCCCGGGGCGTCAAATTGTTTAGTGCAGTGTTGCAACCACTAGGCTTTTCCCGGGCCCCCTTTTACTGAGTTTTGCTTTGGTTTTCGGGACTGTGTGTTTTTTTTTTCGGGGGTTTTTAGAGGGTGAGGTGTTTCCCCCCTCAGTCCACAATTTTCCCCCAAGAAATTCTTCACTGCCCGCAAACATGGGCTTCCTCCCATCGTTGGGGAGTAGGGCCCGGTGGTTTTGGGGATTGGGGGGGTGGGTTTAGTGTGGGGGTTTTTTTGGGGTGGGGGTGTGTGGGGGGGTTTTGGGTTGGGGGGGGTGGGTTGGGGGGGTGGGGGGGTGTGGGGTGGGGGGGGGTTGGGGGGGGGGTGTGGGGGGGGGTGTGGGGGTTTTTGTGGTTTTGTATGGTGGTTTTGGTGTGGGTTGGGGTGTGTGTGGGTGTGTGGGTGTTGGGGTTTTGTTGGGGGGGTGGGGGCGGGGTTGGGGGGAGGGGGGGGGTGTTTGGGGTGGGGGGTGTGTTTTTGTGGGGTGGGGGGTAGTGGTGGGGTAGGGGGTTTTGGGGGGGGGGGGGGTGTGTGGGGGATTTCTTTTAAAATTTTTTCTTTTATTTGGAGGATAAGGGTTTTCTGCAATTTGTGTGCTTTTTTTACATTTTTTTTTCCCCCCTGTGGATGCAGTTTTGGCATTTTTCCCCTTTTTCCCCCCAGCATTACAATGGCCACCCCTTCTGGAAAAAACGGAGAGGTTTTAACCGGGGGGTGCGCAAAAAGTTCTGGGTACGTTTGCAAAAATGGGGAAACCCCGGTTTGTGGTCTCAACCCCAAGGACCTTTTGGGGAAATGTGTTTTTGTGATGTATGTTTTGGGTCATATTGGGGTTTTGTGTCCCCCTTTACTAAAATATGCGTTTAAAGTGGGCATATCATTTTTTGGGGACGCTCCACCCTTTAAAGGGGTTTTTTTTTGGGAAAAGGGGGCCCCCAAAAGTTTTGGGGCACGCTTTTTTCCCAATTTTTAAAAGGCGGGACAAGGGGAAAAACCGATGGTTTTTTTAAAAAATTTTCAAAATTTTTACCAAAATTTTAAAATGGGGAAAATTGGGAAAAGGGGGGAAAATGAGAAAGGAAAAAATTTTTGCATCATAATTAGGTGGTTTTAAAAGAGGGTTCCATTTTCAAAAACCGGTTTTTAAAAACAAAAGGAAAAAAAATTTAATGCCTGGTTAAAATTTCCTTCCAAAAAGGTTTTGAATAAAATTGCTAAAAGGTTTTTATAAAAAAATGTGTGTTGTTGTCATGTTGAAATAAAAAAAAAACGGCTGACAGCTGAAAAACCCGGGCCTGTACAAAAAAAAAGTGCTGCCCAAAGCTGGATGAAAATTTGCTCCCCCTTTTTTGCCCAAAGTCCGCTTTTTGGTTGGGGTTTTTTTTAAACAGAAAGTTTCAATATTGGGTAAGCCTTGGTGTTGTCTGTGTGGGGGGTTGGGGATGGTTGGGTGTGGGGGGGGTGGGGGGGGGGGGTTTTGGGGGGGTTTTTGGGTCGGTCGGGGGTGAGGGGTGTCGGGGGGGGGTTTTTGGGTGTGGGAGGTGGGGGGGAGGGGTTGTGGGGGGGGGGGGGGGGGGGGGGTTGGGGGGGGGGGGGGGGGGGGGTGTTTTTTAAAAAGGGTTTGGGTATTTTTTCCCATTAGAAGGAAATTGGGGAATTTCACAAATTGGCAAGAAAAGGAAATTCATAGTTTTCCGGTTTTTAAAAAATTTGGGGGAAAAAGGGGTTTTCTTTTGGGCGGTTTTTTTTTGGCTTTAAAGATTTGAAGGGGGCGATTTTTTCCAAGTTTCATTTTAGTCCCCTTAAACCCGGGGTTTGTTGTGTGTGTGTATGTGTCTGTCTGCTGTTTTATTGAGTGTGTAAAAGAGAGGGAAAAGGAGAGAGAGAGTGTGTGTGTTGTGAGCCCAGGGGAGAGAGGGGGAGGTTTTTAGGGATTGAAAAGTTTATTTTTAAAAAGCAAAAGTGAAAAAAAATGTGTTATAACTGGTTTTGGGGAGAAAAAATTGAAAAACTATTTAAAACAGTTGGCATTTTTGGAGGGAAAATTTCCTTTAAACGGGCATTCAAAAGGGTAATGAGTCTGACAAATTTGTTAAAATTTTTAAAATTTTCCCCAAAATTTTAATCCTTTCTTTCATAAAATTGGGAAAAGATCCCCCCCTCATTTTTTCCCATTTTTTTCCCACTGTCTCTTCTTTTTTTCATGGGGTTTTGGGGTTTCCAAAATTTTGGGCTCCCCTGTTTTAAAAAGGGGTTAAAATAAATTTAAAGGGTTTAATTTTCCAATTTTTAAAGTGGTGGGGTTTTTTTTTTTGGGGTTTTTGGGTGGGGGGGGTTTTTTTTTGGGGGGGTTTTTTTTGGGGGTTTTTTGGGGGGCCAAAATGTTTTTTTTGGGGGGGGGGGGTTTTTTTTTTTGGGTTTTTGGGTTTTTGGGTTTTTTTTTTTTGGGGGTTTTTGGGGGTTTTTTAAAGGGAATTTTTTTTTTTTTCCCCCCCAAAAATTTTTTCCCTTTTTTTGGGAAAAACCCCCCAAAGTTTTTTTTTTTTTTTTGGTTTTTTTTTTTTAAAAAGGGGGTTTTAAAATTTCCCTTTCCCCAAAAAAGGGGGGGGAAAAAGGTTTTTTTTTTTTAAAGGGGGGGAAAAAGGGGGAAAGGGGGGGTTTTTTTTTTTTTTTAAGGGGGGGAAAAAAGGGGAAAGGGGGTTTTTGGGGTTTTAAAAAAAAAAAAAATTTTCCCCCGGGGGGGGGGGTTTTTTCCCAAAAAAAAAAAAAATTTTTGGGGGGGGTTTTAAAAATTTTTTTTTTCCCCATTTTTTTTTAAATTTTTTTTTTCCCCCCTTTTTTTTTTTTGGGGGGAAAAACCCTTTGGGGTTTAAAAAAAAAAAAGGGGCCCCTTTTTGGGGGGGGTTTTTTTTTTTTTTGGGTTTTTTTTAAAAAATTTTTTTTTTTAAAAACGGGGGCCCGGGGGTTTTTTTTTTTTTTTTTTAAAAAAAAAAAAAGGGGGGGTTTTTTTTTTTTTTCCCCCCAAAAGGGGGCGGGGGGGGGGGTTTTTAGGGGGGGGGGGTTTTGGGGTTTTTTTAAAAGGGGGGGTTTGGCGGAAAACAAAAAAAAGGGGGGCCCCCGGGGGGGAAGGGGGGTTGGAAAGGGGGGAAAGGAAGGGATTTTTTGGGGGGGGGGTTTTAAAATTTTTTGGGGGGGGGGGGGGAATTTTTTTAAATTTTGGGGTTTTTGGGGGTTTTTTTTTTTTTTTTTTCCCTTTTTTTCCTTTCCCCCTTTTTTTTTCCCCCCTTTTTTTTTTTTTTTTTGGGGGGTTCTTTTTTCTTTTTTCCTTTTTTTTTTCCCTTTTTTTTTTTTTTTCCCCCTTTTTTTTTTTAAAAAAAATTTTTTTTAAAAAATTTTTAGGGGAAACAAAAAAGGGGGGGAAAAGGGGGGGGGTTTTTTTTGGGGGGCCCCCAAAAGGGGGGGCCTTTTGGGGGTTTTTTTTTTCTTTTTTTTCCCCCGGGGGTTTTTTTTTTAAAGGGAAAAAGGGGGTTTTTTCCCCCTTTTTTTTTCCCCACGTGGTTTTTTTTTTTTTTCTTTTTTTTCCCCCCCCTTTTTTTTTTTTTTAAAAAAAACCCCTTTTTTTTCCCAAGGGGGGGGTTTTTTAAATTTTTTTTCCCCCCCAAAAAAGGGTTTTTTTTTTTAAAAAAATTTTTAAAACCCCAAAACCCCCCCCCCCTTTTTTTTCCCCCCCTTGGTTTTTAAAAAAAACCAGGGGGGGGTTTTTCCCCCTTTTTAAATTTTTTCCCCCCGGGGGAAAGGTTTGGGGGCCCCCCCTTTTAAAGGGGGGGGGTTTGGGGCCCCAAAATTTTTTTTTTTTTTTTTCCCCCCCTTTTTAAAAAGGGGGGGGTTTCTCCGGTTTCCCAAAAAAATTTTTCGGGAAAAAATTTTTTTTTTTCCCTTTTTTTTTTTTGGGAAAGGGGGGGAATTTTTTAAAATTTTTTTTTTTTTTAAAAAAAAATTTTTTTTTTTTTTTGGGGGGGAAAAATTTTTGGGGAAAAAAATTTAAAACCGGGGGAAAAAAAAAGGGGGGAAAAAAACCAAAAAAAAAAACCAAAAAAGGGGGGAAAAAAATTCCAAAGGACTAGTGGATTTTTGACTTTTTGGGGCCCCTTGGCATTTTCAGCCCCCCAGTTACCCAGCTGAAAAGGGGGTCCTGCCCTTTTAGGGCGGGAAGGTTTTAAAGCAGCGAGGGAGAGGAGATTGGGCTCCCCCCCCATGCGGCCCCCTTTTAGAGGAGCTGAGGTCTCTGCCCCCCTTCCCCCTAAAAACCCTTTTAGGCTTTGGGGCCCTTTTTATTTTTCCCCCTTTTCCCTTTTTTTTTTTTATTTTCTTTTTAAAACGGGTAGTTTCTGCAGTCAATAAAAAACTATTGTTTGTTACAGAGTGAAAAACATTTCCACGTTGCCTTTTTAAATCCCTGACAAACCGGGCCCCGGGCCACCAAAAACCTTTTGGGAAAAAAAGGGAGGAAAATTATTATTTTTGGGAAAAGTGGTTTTTCTATAAAAAAGGGGGCAGGGGGAAGGGCCCCCAAAGAAAAGCCCAAAAAAACGGGCAAGGAAGAGGTGAGGGGGAAAAATTAAAAGGGAAACAAGGCAGAAAAAAAAAAAGAGAGGGATAGAGAAGAAAAATTTCTAGAAAAAAATTGGGGGGTGGTTTTAAAAAAGACAGGCCCCTAGCATCTTCAGCTGTTTGTGTTTTTTTTCCCGGCTTTTTATGGCCCAGGGGCCAAAAACTTTGCCCGTTATTTGGTGTGAGCAAACGCCCAGGCCTACATTTTTTTTTTTGGGGGGGGGGGGAGGGGGGTTGGGGTTTTTTTTCATTCCCCGGGCGGAGCTCCAATGTTAACGTGATGAGTTTTGCGTTTTCAACCCAATTTCTCCCTCCGTTAAGGGGGGACACCTTTACCTTTACAAGTCCTTATTATCCAAAATAAAAAACATTTTTATCTGTGACTGTTTGGGAGAATTTACCTGCCTCCTGGTGGCGGCTTTCATCAAGGAAACTCTGCCCGGCGCTGACGGCCCCCGCGGTGCCAAGCTGGCTTTGTCTTTTTGGAAAATGCTGGGGGCCCCCCAGTGTTGGTGTGGTGCACCCCCCTGACCAACACCCGTCAGTCGGGGCCCCAAAATGCCCCGAGAAGGAAAAGGCCCCGGGGCCCGCCCTGGGCCAGGAGGCGCCCCCGGGGGTTTTAAAAGGTTTTCTGAAAGGGGTTTTTTCTTTTTTGAGGAAGGGGGAAAAAAACCCCATTGTTTTTTTTTAATCCCCCGCCCGTGCGTATGCAGTTTTGCATCTTGTCATCTGTTTCCCGCCGGCACCACAAAGGCCTTTTCTTTCGAAAATGCGGAACAGGGATTTAACTGGTGCGCCGATGTTCTGCTGCATTCGCACAGGGGGGCCTCGGATTTTGACCATCCCCAAAGGGTTTTTTGGGAAGAGTGGAGTCAGAACTGATGTTAACCAGGTAAAAAAAACCCCCCCAAACAGGAATCGAAACCCGGGGCGTCAATTGCGAGTGCAGTGTTCTGACCATAGGCTTTCCCTCCCCCCCAATGTGGTGGGAAGGGGTTTTGAAATAGGCAGATTATGGAAAAGGTTTTTTTTTCTCACTTTTGCAGGCTTTTTGGGGGGCCTGGGGTGAGTTTTGGGGTATATATTTTGTGAGGGGGGGGTAAGTCGATTACCCCCCCTGCAATAGAGCTCGTCGCGGTTGTGTTATAATTTTGGGACCAACCGGAATGTGTGTCGTTGTTTTTTTTTGGGGGTGGTGAAAAAACCCTCCTTGCATACCTTCGCTTCTGGTGAAAGGTTTTAATTTATGCCGGGCTCTTTTTATGGTCACATCCTAACCCTCAAACTGTGCCCCTGAGAGCTGTGCAGAGTGTGAGATGACGATTCCACCGTTACAACGGCAGCGTTTTTGCCATCGCTGCTTTCCAGCTTGGGGAAAGATATCTAAACATGGCAAAAGTCTAAATGGTTTTTTTGGTGGGTTTTTCTTTTAACTGTAATTTTTTGTCATCTGTTCTTACCAGAACAAATGGCCTGCTCTTCTGAAAGACGGAAACAAGATTATTCTGCGTGCATTCACACATGGGACCTTGGCTTATGTCTCATCTGAAGGGGGAGTGGAGTTGTTGTTCCCCAGCTTAACACTCTGGGGGTTCACCCGAATGTGCCCTCTGACTCACTCATCCCACCTGGGAATCACTGTGAGATTGATATTGCACACTGAATGAGGAGTTTGCGTGTATGGACTGTTTACAAGTACCTCGCCATATAGGCAGCCATAGGGGAGTGGGAGTCACCCCAGAGGGTAAATCACATTGACTGGGTATCTGGGTGGTGGCTCAAACCTGGCTTGATTCAGGGCTGCCAAATCATGGTGGAAATGCTTGTACCACTAGACTCTCTTGTACCAGCTAGTTATGAGATGCTGGTAGATGTGCAGACTGTTTTCAGGAGGGGGGGGAGCGTTTCCAAGGTTATCTCTCTATTGTATTGTATTTGTGTAGTACTTTCAGTCACAGCAGATTGCTTGCATAAAATTCAGGCTGATCTAAGTGGGGGGAGAGTATGTTGCCACAAGACCAGCACCACCGGTAAAATCTTTGTTTTCCTATTTGTACATGTATTTTTGTTCCAGTGGTAGTTGTTGTTTTTTAATAGAATTTTTCATGAATTAACTTTCTTGTTGTGAGGGTTCTTTTATAAGTGCTCACTGCTTGCAGATCCAGCATATCTCAGTCAAGGGTCCAGGGCACAATGCTAAAATCAGCGCACTCTTTCCTTTTACCAAGTGGTCAGTTCCTGCTATGATTAGCACCAGCTGGGCTGGGATTGAAGAGATTGCAGCTGGAAGTGGGAGAAACCTGACGCTGTTGTGCCGCCTTTATGTTGCATTCATGATTTAGGGTTATCACCTCATGGGAAAGACTAGCACCCAGGATTTAACCCTCTTAGTCCCGAACCAGGATTTGCCGGGATAGAATAATTGCCCCCCCTGAATCGCGAACCGGGATTTGCCTGGGTTTACTCACAGTAGATTTCCATCACACTGTGACCATCACTAGTTGCTACCACATGCCAAAGCTCTATCAGGCTAGAGGTAGAAACCCTGCTGAGAGTCTGGAAGTAATTATACCTGCTAGTATGTACTCTGGAGGAAAAGGCCAGCGAGCATGTGTGCCTGACATGATGGAATGGGAAATCTTAGGGCAATATGTGTTCAGGGAAGCTGAAAGCAAGAGGGTTAAGAAAAAGGAAATAAAATGTGTTGCAGACGCTGCAGAGCCACTACAGCCCGGAGGGTGGCCCAGGAAGCCATGAAGATGAACCACCCCATCAAGCAGGAGGCAGGACATAGCTGGCATGTTGGATGACACCACAGAACAGGTGTGTGTCAATCAATCAATCAATCAATCAAATTTTTTATTTCCCGATGGTACATTGAGTAAGCATCGATTTGCTTTTTTCCATCAAGCCATGTGTGTGTGTGTGTGTTCTATGTGTGTGTGTCTCTGTGGGTGTTTGTGTGGGTGTGTGTTTGTCTGTGTGTGTGTGTGTCTCTGTGTGTGTGTGTCTGTGTTTGTGTGTGTGTTTGTTTTGTCTGTCTGTGTGTGTATGTGTGTGTCTGTCTGTCTGTGTGTGTGTGTCTGTGTGTGTGTGTGTGTGTTCCCCTGTGTGTGTGTGTCTGTTTTGTGTGTGTGTTTGTGACGATGGTTATTCTTTTTCATGTTTTTCTCGTTCCTCAGCTAGAGCTTCTGAGGTTCACTAATGGTGAGATTTTCTGGGGAAACCACTGTTTTTGCCCACCATATGAAGGTAGCTACATTCTGACTTTGGGAATGTGTGCTGGATATGTTCGTGTTTCCGTTAACCACCGAATGCTGACATGAATTACAGGATCTGTAGCATGCATGTTTGATCTTCTGCATGTGTATATGCAGAAAGGGAATTTAAGCACTGGTACGTCTGCTCTTGAAGTTGACCTGGGAGATTGTAAAAATGCTCACCCCTGTTAAAAATGTTTACCCTTAATTCATAGATTGCTGCTGAGATTGGAACCCATGACTTCATGGACCCATGGGATTGAAGTCCTAACCACTTGGCTATGGTGCCAATCAGTGATCATTCCATTTGAGGAACTGTTTGCACCATGAACTGGTTTACATGTGAAAGTAGCCATTTTCTTCAGTTGTTGGGTGCTGTTAGAATCAGTGCGTATTTGCAAAAGGTACCAATTTTTGTCATTAAAAGTTACTGTACAGTAGGTGTGTATTTAAACAAATAAAAAACAAAAAAGTGTGTATTTATACATTTTTGGGTAGGCAACAATTTTTGTCATTAAAGTTACTGTAGAGTAGGTCTTTATTTAAACATTTTTGCGAAGCTGTCAATTTTTGTCATCAAAATTTAATGTAGAGTAGGTGTGTGTAGTTTCTCTAGGGGCCAGCATATTGAGGGCGGCGCCCATCTCCTCCCCTCGCTGCTTTATGTTCCCTGACCCTAAAGAGGGCAGGTACCCATTTACAGCTGGGTGAACTGGGGGACTGTACTGAAGCCACGGCACGCAAACTGTCACCCATCCAACTGGTAACCACACTCAACGCTGCTTGACTGGGGGAAAGCGAGTGCTCTGACTTTCTGAGCTTTCCCATTCTCCTTTATACAGTTGTGCTAACTGTTAAAAGGTGTTAATTTGGTAAAGGTGGCCATTTTCTTCAGTTGTACTAACTGTAAAAAAAAAAAAGGTGTGTCTTTAGGAAGGTAATCATTTCCCTTGGTAATAGCTACTTTAAAATAGATGTGTGTTTGTGAAGGGTACCACTTTTCTAACTATTCAACAGGAGGTTAGTCATACACGCAAACTTCTCATTCAGTGTGTGCAATTTCAATCTCACAGTGATTTTCCCAGGTGGGATTAGTGAGTCAGAGAACACATTCCGGGTGACACCCCAGAGTGTTAAGCTGGGGAACAACAACAACAACAACAGGACGTTGTCAGTGAAAGTACCAATATTTGTCAGTGACAGTTACTACAGAAGAGGCGTGTATTTTGTGAATCAGTTGTCATATCTGTTGGCTGGGGTGTGTGTTTGTGAAGGTAACCAGTTTGTTTGAATTTTGTTTTTGCCCTGCTCCAGATGATTGAGAGAGCGGTGAAGAAGAAGACAGCAGTCAACGTGCCAGTAAATCCTGACAAGCCCTTCTGTTTGTTTGACAAACGCTTCAAACGGTTCTTTTCTCCCTAACAACTAGTGAATGAGCTCATGTGAAGTTTTGAATGTGTGTGTGTGTGTGTGTGTGCCCGTGTGGCGTGAAGTTTTGAATGTGAAAGTGTGTGTGTGTGCGCGTGTGATGTGAAGTTTTGAATGTGAGTGTGTGTGTTCCTGTATGTTATGAAGTTTTGAATGGGAGTGTGTGTGTTCCTGTATGTTATGAAGTTTTGAATGGGAGTGTGTGTGTTCCTGTATGTTATGAAGTTTTGAATGGGAGTGTGTTGTGTGTGTGTCCCCGTGTGATGTGAAGTTTTGAGGTGTGTGTGTGTCTGTGTGATGTGAAGTTTTGAATGTGAGTGTGTGTGTGACTTGAAGTTTTGAATGTGTGTGTGTGCGTGCGTGTATGCGTGCGTGTGAGTGGCAAACATTTTGATGCAGTCTGTGAAGAGAGGGCCGCCGCTGTAGTCTAGTGGTTAGGGCGTTGGACTCGTAATCTAAAGGTTGTGGGTTCGATCCCAGCTTTTGGCTATGGCGTTGTGCCCTTGGAAAAGGCACTTTACGGCTATTTTCTCACCCCACCCAGGTGTAAAAGGGGTACCAACCTTGTGTTGGGGGTTAACCCTGCGATAGACCGGCGTCCTATCCAGGGGGGAGTCTATGACTCTCAGTCGCTTAACGCCACAGAAACCGGGATAAGCACCGGCCTGATGAGCCTTAGGCTCGGACAGACTTTAACTGAAGAGAGGCATGAAGTGGGTGCTGGCATGAACAGACAGGACTGTATAAAACTCTAGGAACATTTTGTTGTGTTTTTTGTTTGTTTGTTGGTTGGTTTTTTTTTTTAATTTCTCTTATTTCGAGGATAATGGCATAAACACTCATGTGCCTTTTTACATCCAGTCCCTGTGTGTATGCAGTTTTGTTAAATTTGTCATCTGTTTCCACCAGCACACAATGGCAGACTCTTCCAAAAAGCAAAAATGGTTTTAATGTGTGCGCAAGATGTTCTGCATGAGTTTGCACACAGAACCTTGCTTTATAGTTTTCATCCAAAGGACTTTTGGGGGGAATGGAGTTGGCACTGATGTTAACTCTAGAGGAAAAATCCTCTTGAATGAGATTCAAACCCAGGTCAGCAGATCATGAGCACATCACTGACCACCAGGCTATCAGAAATGAGTCGCTTTGCACCTGACCCACTTTTCTGCCAGGAGCCATTTTAAGCAGGTGGGGGTCATGTTGTCGATTTTGAGATTTTGATTGATTATAAAACTAGCCATTATTCTACTTGAAATTTCAAGGCATAATTTTGTTTGCTTTCAAACGTGTTTAAAAATACCCAAACCCCCATTCTGAACACCTATTAGGATGCAATACTCATAAATTTCTTATTTTGTCACTTCCCGCAGTCTATCATTTTAAGTTGTAATAATTTTTCATACAGTTTGATTTTCTTTTTTTCTTTTTTTCTGATTTTCAATCTGTTTTTTGCATTTAACAGCCTTTTTTATTGCAGAGTAATAACATGCCAATAACCAAAAATTGACCTCGGGTGCATTGTGACTCATTATGTGGTGGAGCATCACATTTATGAAATTTGTGAGATTTTGCCCAGTGAGTGTGAAAAAGAAACTGTTGACAGAATGGAAAGACATTTTGTTTGTGTGTTTTTACACATATGGATTACATGTGTTGCAGTAAGCTTAGGTATGTATGTGAATTGGGATGAAGTGACAAAGAAAAAATGTGATTTGCTGTTATGTAGAAAAAAAAAAATCAAGAGAGAAAAAATAAACAAAAGTTGTAAATAGCCATGGAAGTTTCTGTGTGCCTGTTACCATTGGGTCGCTGTTAAGGGGTGGAAAAAAAACCAATCTGAAGTATCCCAGTGAAAATTCTCTCTGTCTCGTGCTGTCTCTGTCTGTATGTATGTCTGTCTGTCTGTCTGTCTGTCTGTCTGTCTGTCTGTCTGTCTCTCTCTCTCTCTCTGTCTCTGTCTGTCTTTTCTGTATGTGCTCTGTGTGTGGTGTATCTCTCTCTCTCTCTCTCTCTCTCTCTCTCTCTCTCTCTCTCTCTCTCTCTTTTTTAACTGCTGATTGGTTATCTATAATTTCCTTCATTGTGCCATAAATCTTAACACTGAAAATAATGTCAAGTTTTGTTTTTGAAAGGAAAAGAACATACAGATCAAAACAAAAGAACAAACAGAGGAAAAGAACAAACATCAAAGGAAAAGATATACAGATCAAAGGGAAAGAACAAACATCAAAGGAAAAAAAACAAACATCAAAGGAAAAGAACAAACATCAAAGGAAAAGAACATACAGATAAAAAACAAAAACAAACACCAAACGAAAAAGAACAAACATCAAAGGAAAAGAACATAAGATAAAAATAATACAAACACCAAACGAAAAAGAACAAACATCGGAGGAAAAGAACATAGAGATCCAAGGGAAAGAACAAACATCAGAAGAAAAGAACTTAATATCAAAGGAAAAGAACAAACAGATCAAAGGAAAAGAACAAACAGAGGAAAAAGAACAAACGGATCAAAGGAAAAGAAGATACAGATTAGAGAAAAGAAATGAAACTTAAAGGAAAAAGAAGATGCAGATCTAAGAAAAAACTTCAAAGGAAAAGAGCAAACATCAAAGGAAAAGCTAAGAACAAACAGATCAAAGAAAAA
>JASPKP010004041.1:0-18440 GCA_030674155.1 Stramonita haemastoma | reverse complement strand
GAAAGTTAAAAATTTTTCTTTTTCTGCAAAGGGGGGGCGGGTTTTTTCCCGAAAAGAAAGGGGGGGGGATGTGTTTTCCCGGGGGTTTTTTTGGGGGGCCTTTTTTTTGCGGGAAAAAGGCCCCAAAAGGGGCCGGGGTTTTGGGGCCAAATTTTTTGCCCCCCTTAAAGCCCATTTGAGAAGTTTTTTTGTGAAAATTTTCTGTTTTAAGGGGAAAAGTCTTCAAGTTTGTGTTTTTTTGGTTTTGTTGGGAAAGGTGTGTGGTTATGGGGGAACAAAAAAGGGGAGAAGATTTTGTGTTTCATTAAATTTTGGGAGGGGTTTTGTAAAAAGGCCCTTGGAATTGGTTTTAAAACATTAAAAAAAAATTTTTGTTTTTAAAAAATAAAAAAAAAAAACCGGCGGGAATTTAATGCAAAAAGGGAATGGGATTTTTTTGGGGAACTTTTGGAAAAAAAAAAAAAAACCCGGGGAAAAAAAAAATTATTTTACACTGCCCCGGGGAAAAAATTTTTGGGAAAAGCTTTTTGTAAACTGTAGGGTTTTTTTGGGGTTTTTGCCATTTAGCCTTAAAAGGTTTTTGGAAAGGAATTTGGGGGCCTTTTTTTTTTGGTTTTTGGGAAGGGTATACTTTTTCCCAAAGAACCCGTGTTGTGTTTGGGATTCGGGCAAAGTTTTTTTCCCCAGCTTTTTCAAAAAAAAAAAAGGGGGGGGAAAAACAGAAAGGTTGTTTTTGAATTTTTTTAACAGTGCAAAAGGGGGGCTGGGGTACGGGATTTAAAAAAAAAAAAAAATTCAGTTTTGAAAATTTTTCCCCCCTTCCCCCCCCCCCCCCCCCCAAAACACCCTCCATCCCAAAAACCAAAACAAAACACCCCCCCACACACACAACACCCAAAACAACAAAAAACCCCGGTTATTTTTTTTTAAGCAAAAAATTTTATTTACCCAAGGTTTTTTGTGAAGAGATGTTATTTTTTAAGGGGGGGGGGGGATTTTTAAGATCGGGGGGAAATTTACCCCCAGGGTTTACCCCAAAACCCCGGGTGCAGGGGGTTTGTTTTTGTAAATTTAAAAGGGGATGGGGTTTATTTTTGGGACTTTTTTTGGTTTTTTTTAAAAATTTTTTGCCGGGGTCTTTTTTTCATTTTTCCCCCAACACTTCTCTTTTTCCCGTTCACCCCTTTTTAATTTAAAAAGGGGGGACCCCCTCCATGCCCCTCTTCCCTTTGGGGAAATTTTTTTTCTTTTAAAGGGTTTTTTCCCCGCCATTTTGATGGCCTTTTAGGGGGTTCTTTAATAAAAAACTGGGGGCCGGAAAATTTGGGAAAAGGGTTTTGGGTTTTGGGGAATTTCTGTCAAAAAAGGCCGATTTTTTTCATAAAAAAAAAACCTTTTATTAGTCCCACCCAAAAGGTAGGGGGGTTCCTTTTTGATTTTTAAAAAAAAAATTTTTTTTTTTAACCCCTATTTTAGATTTTGGGGGACTGGGGGCACTAAAAAAACACTTTTTGTTTTGGGGAAATTTCCCTTTTGTTCCAAAAGGGAAGCCAGTCAAAAGTTTGCTTTAAAAATTTTCTTTTAGGGGGAAAAAGGTCAGTTTTTGTGTTTGAAAAAAAATCAAAAAAACCATGGGGGAAAAATCTTTTACTGGGGGGGGGGGGGGGGATAGTCGGGGACGGGTCAAGGGGAGCTTTTTGGAGCTTTCTGATCTGTTGGCCCCCTGGGGGTTGAGACCACAAAAAGGCCCGGGACGGGTTTTCCCAAAGGGGTTTTTTTTTTCCCCCCTTGGGGGTTTAAATTTTCCCAAAAACCCCCCACCCCCCTTTGGGAAAATTCTTTCAGATGAGACTTTTTGAATTGAGGGTCTTTGTGTGACAAACGTTGAAAGAAATTTTTTTGAAACCCTTTTTT
Organism: Stramonita haemastoma; assembly: GCA_030674155.1. Classification (NCBI taxonomy): domain Eukaryota; kingdom Metazoa; phylum Mollusca; class Gastropoda; order Neogastropoda; family Muricidae; genus Stramonita; species Stramonita haemastoma. Next base: position 16,526 of record JASPKP010004041.1, on the reverse strand, counting down.
AAAACCCGTTCGGGGCCTTTTCGGGAAGGGGAAATTTTGGGCCCCTTTGGGTAAAAAAATTGGATAAAAAAGGAATTTTTTTAAAAAATTTTCTTTCCCACACTGGTTTTTTTGGGGGGAACATTTCCTTAAGTAAAGAATTCAGACCCCTTTTAAAATTGGGTTGGTTTAAAAAAAAACCTTTTGCAAAAACCAAAGTTTTTTTCTTTTGGGGGCCACCAGGGGGCCTAGCCAGGGGACGGACCCCCCCCCCCCCCCCCTTCCCCCCCTTTGGTTTGTTTTCATTTTGGGAAAGGTGTTTTTTTCCCCGTTTCAAAAAAATTTTCTTTTCCAAAAAACCCAAATTTTCCCAAAGGCCTTCAATTTTCCCCATTTTTTTTAAATTATTTTTTGGAAATTTTGGGGTTTTTTAGGGTTTTGATTTTTGTTTTTTCCCTTTGTGCAGTAGTTTTTTTTAAAAACTTGAGGGACTTTAAAAGGGGTTTTTTGTTTTGTGTGTTTGAAAATTGGGTGGAAAGGGGGTTTTTAGGTTCTTTTTTAAATTTTTTTTGGCCTTTTTTTATTTTTTGGGTTTTTAATTTTGGGGGGTTTAACCCGGGCCCACCCCGGGTTTGCGGGTTTTACCTGCCCGGGGAGGGGGAAAAGGGGGGGGGGGGGTAGGTGTTTTTTTGCTTGGGTTTGGTTTTTGCTTTTTTTCCCAAAAGGGGCTTTTGGGGAAAAAACTAAAAGGTTTGGGGGGAAAGGAAATGGTTTTTGGTATTTCCTTTTTTCCTTGGGGGTTGTTTCCCTTTTTTCTAAAAAATTTGCTTGTTGTTGGGCCCCATTAATCTTCGGGAAAAAATAAAAGTTTTTTGTCCCCCTTTTTAAGGGGTTTGGGGGGAAAAAAGAAATTGGGGGTATAAGTATGTTTTTGTGTGTGGGGTTTTTTTGTTTCTAGGGTGTGTTTTGGGGGGTTGTGTGTTTTGGGGGCGTGCGGTGGTGCATGTTGTCAAAATTTTTAAAAAATTTTTTGGTGTTTTACTGTCCTTTTTATTTTTTGACTTTTCACTGTTATTTTTTTTTTGGGTTTTGGGGACTTTTGTGGTGTTTTTTTTTTTAAAAAAACCAAAAAAAAACTGTACGAAAAAAAAAGGTTTCCCAGTATATTTTGGGGGGGAATACTTTTGAAAAAAAAAAGGTTTTTTGGGGAAGAAAAGGAGGGAATTAAAAAATCTTTTCCTGAAATGAATGTTCTTTTTGGGTTTTCTGTTCCAGGGGAAAAAAAAAAGTTGGGTCTAAAAGAAAAGGGAAAAGAGTTTTTAAAATTTCCATTCAAAATTGTTTTCTTTTTCTTTTTTTTTTTTTTAGTTTTTGGGAAAAAAACCATTTTCCCCACAAGGGAATAAAAAATAAAAAAAGGGAAAAAAAATTTAAAAAAAACCAAGGTTCATTAAATTAAAAAACTTTAAACTTTTTATTTTTGGGGTTTTTTTTTCGGAAATAAAAACATTTTTTTAAAAAAAAGGTTTTTCTTTTTAAAAAATTCTAATGTTTTTTAGATAAAAGAAAGACAATTTGTAAATTTTATGGGTTTTAAAAGGGGGGAAAATTATGAACAAGAAAAAAGGGAAAAAACTTACCCAAAAAAAAAATTTAAAGTTAAATTTCTTTTTCCCAAACCCTTGGGGGCTCTTTTCGGCCCGGTGCTTTTTTCCCGGTTTTTCTTTTGGGGGTTTTAAGCGATGGGGAGCCCCAATTGGGGGATTTCCCCCCTGGTTAGGGGGCCAGTCAAATCGCGGGTTTTAAAACCCCCAAAAAACAAAGGTTTTGGTTTTCCCCCTTTTCCCCACCTGGGGGGGGGTTTAAAAAAAAATTTAGCCTTTTAAAATTTTTTCCCTTTTTTTCCAAGGGCCAAAAATGGCCAAAAACCCCAAAAGGGGGGACCCAAACCCGAAAAATTTTTTAGTTTCCCGGAGTCCAAGGGGGGGCCCAAAACCCCCTTGGGAACCAAACTGCGGGGGGGGCTTTATAAAAACAAACAAAAAGGGGAAAAGAAAAAAAAGGAAAAACCGGGCCCCTTCTTTTAAAAGTGGCGGAAAAATTTTTGGGTTTTGTTTGTCCCTTTTCCCCAGTTTTAAAAAATCTTGGGGGCCCACCCGAGTTTTGCACTCTGTTTTAAACCACCGGGGGGAATCACTGTGAGTTTAAAATTAAAAAACTGAATGAAAAAAGTTGGTTTGGGGGGGGTTCGGGGGTTTTCCCAAAAATGGGAAAATGTGTTGCTTTCCTCAGTAAAAAAAACCAACACCCCCAAAACCCAACGGGGCATTCATGAAAAACAAAACTGAAATTAATCTTTTGTTTTGTGGGGGGTGTGTTGTGTGGGTTTTTCTTTTGAATCCCAAAAGATTTTGTTATACTTTTTTTAAAATTTATTATTTGCTTTTTTTTGTTCCCCCTTTTTTTTTTGCTCTTGTTATGTTTTAAAATACTAAATTAAATTTTTTCCCCAAAACTTTTGTGTGTGTTTTTTTTTGGGTTAAAATTGGAATTTTTTGTTTTACTTGGGTTTTCATTTTTATTGTTTTTTTTGGGGGGTTGGGTTTTTGGGTTTTTTTGGTTTGTTTTTTTTTTATTTTTTTTTTGTTGTTTTTTTTTGGGGGTTTTATTTTTTTTTGGGGGGGGGGGGGGGGGGGGGTTTTTGAAAAAGTTGAAAAACAGGGTTTAATATTGGGAAAGGGTTATTTTTTGGGAGGTTGCCCCCTTTTTTATAATTTTTTTAATGTTGATTTTTGCTGTTAAAATTTTTTTTTCGGGGCTTTTCTTCATGTTTTCAAAAATTTGGGTGGCCCCCCCTTTTTTTTTTTGTTTTTTGCAGTAAAAGTTTTGATTTTCCTTTTTTTAATTTTTTGGCCCTTCATACCCTGAAGTTTTGGGCTTGGCCTTTAAACTTTTAAAAAATGGAAGGGGGACTGTTTTTTTTTGGGGGGGAAAAAACGGGGGAAAAAAAAAAATTTAGGGCTTTTGGAAAGGGGAAAGGAAGGGGAAAAAAATTCTTAGGTTTCTCCTCCTACATTTTTTTTGATTTAAAAAGGGGTTTAAATTTGTTTTTTTATACCCTTTAGAAAAAAAAAAACTCCCCAAATTAAAAAAACTTTATTGAAAACCCTTTGCACAAAAAAACCAAGCGGGCAATTTGCATGTGGGGCGCACCCCCCCAACCCCCAAAATTACACACCAACCCCCAACACCCCAACGGGGAAACTTAGGCTTACACACCCCCCCTTCTTTATAAAAAAAAACCCAAACTATAAAAATTTCCTTAAACCTATGGTTTTTTAAATTTATGATTGTTAAAACCCCAATTAGGGGAAAATTTTTGGATTTTTTTTCCCTTTGTGCCTAAAAAAAAAAAAATGGGGAGCTTTAAAAAAAAAAATTTTTTCGGGGGTTTAAATATTGGATCGGGTTTTTCCCAAAGATAGTTAAAAATTTTAAAAGGGTTTTTTTTTTTATCTCTCACCCTTTTTTGTCCTTTTTTTGGGTTATTTTTTTTCCCCTTTTGCCCCAAATTTTTGGTGCGGCGCCCAAAAAACAACCCCACACAAAAAACCCAACCCCAATTTTTACTTTTTCAAACCTCGGGTCAAACGCCCCAGACGGGAAAAATTGTTTTTAAAATTTCTGTTTAAACCCAAAAAAGGGGCCCAAGGGGGAAAGAAAAAAAATGTTTTGGGTTTTGCCTTTAAAAAGAAAACCCATTTTTAAAAACCCAAGGGGCACCCCCAAATTTTAAAGAAAGGGGGAAAGGAAATTTTTTTGGGGTTTTTCTTTGTGGAAAAAAAAAAGGGAAAAAGGGGGGCCCAAAAACCCAAAGGAAAGGGAAAAAAAAAGTAGACAAAAAGGGAAGGGGCGGGGGAAGAAAAAAGGAAAACCCCCCCCCCCCCCTAAAAAAAAAAAAAAAAAAAAAAAATTTTTTTTCCCCCCCCCCCCCCCAAAACCCCCAAACCCCAAAATTTCCCCCAAAAAAAAAAGGGGGGGAAAAAGGGGGGGTTTTTAAAAAGGGGGGTTTCCACCCCGGGGGGTTTTCCCCCCTTTTTTTTTTGGGGGGCCCCCCCCCCCCCCAATTTTTGGGGGGGGTTTTTTTTTCTTGGGGGGTTAATTTTTTTTTTTAAATTTTTTCCTTGTTTTAAAAAATTTTTTTCCCCCTTTTTTTTAAAAAAGGGGAAAATTTTTTTTTTTTTTGGGGGAAAAAAAGGGTGGGGTTTTTTTAAAAAAAAAAATTTTTTTTTTTTTTTTCCCCCCAAATTCCATTGGGGGGGGGAAAAACCCCCTTTTTTCCCTTTTTTTTTTTTTTTTTTGGGGGGGGGGGGGGGCCCTTTAAAAAACCCTTTTTTTGGGGAAAAAAGGGGGGCCCCGGGGGGAAAAAAAAAAAAAAAAAGGGGGGAAAAAAAAAAAAATTTAAAAAAAGGGGGGGGGGGTTTTTTTTTTTTTAAAAAAAAAACCCCCCCCCCCCTTTTTTTTTTTTTTTTTTTTTTTTTTTTTTAAAAATTTTTTTTAAAAAACCCAAAAGGAAAAAAAAAATTTTTTTAAAAAATTTTTTTTTTCCCCCCCCCCCAAAATTTTTTTTTTTTTTTTTTTGGTTTTTTTAAAAATTTAAAAAAAATTTTTTTTTTTTAAAAATTAAAAAATTTTTTTTAAACCAAAATTTTTGGGGTTTTTTTAAAAAGGAAACTTTTTTTTTTTTTTTTTGGGGAAAAATTTTTTTTTTTTTTTTGGGGGGTTTTTTTAAATTTTAAAAAATTTTTTTTTTTTAAAAAAATTTTTTTTTTTTGGGGTTTCCCCAAAAAAGGGGGTTTTTTTTTTTTTGGGGGGGGAAAAAAAAATTTTAATATTTATAAAAAAAAAAAAAATTTTTTTTTAAAAAAAAATTTTTTTTAAAAAAATTTTGGGGGAAATTTTTTTTTTTTTTTTAACCCCAAAAAAAAAATTTTTTTTAAAAAAAAATTTTTTTTTTTTTTTTAAAAAAAAAAAAAATTTTTTTTAAAAAAAAAATTTTTTTAAAAAATTTTTTTTTTTTAAAAAAAAAAAAAAATTTTTTTTAAAATTTTTAAAAAAAAAAATTTTTTTTTTTTCAAAAATTTTTTCTTTAAAAAAATTTAAAAAAAAATTTTTTTTTTGGGGGGAAAAAAAGGGAAAAAAAAAAAAAATTTTTTTTTGGGGAAAAAACCCTTTTTTTTTTTTTTTTTTTTCCCGGGGAAAAAAAAAAAAAAAAAAAAATTTTTTTTTTGGGAAAATAAAAATTTTTTTTTAAAAAAAAAAATTTTTGTTTTTTTTTTTTTTTGCTTTTTTTTGTTTTTTTTTTCCCCCCCTTTATGGGGGCCCCATTTTTTTTGGGAAATTTCTGATGGGGTTTATATACATGAAGGGAAATTAAAAGGGGTACTGGCAGGTTTCCGGGCATTTGATGTTGAACTGGGGGAGATTTTTTAAAAAGCTTCCCCTTTTTAAATTGAAACCGGGGAAAATTTTTCCCAAATGATTCAAAAAAAACCCCCCTTTTGACTTCGGGGGGGGGGGACCTTTGGGATTAAAGCCCCAAAAAACTTTTTTTAAAAAAACCTTTGGGGGTTTAAAAGCTTTTTCAAAAATCAGGGATCCCCCTTTTTTTAACTTCCCGGGCCTAAATTTTGTTTGGGCCCATTTAAAAAAGGGGGGGGGGAAGGGAAAAAAAAATTTTAAAAGGCACCCTTTGGTCCGGTTTAAACCATGGGGGTTTTTTAAAATTTTCCAAAGAAACCCTTTTTAAAAGGTTTAAAACCGTGGAAAACAAAAGGGTTAAAGCAAAAAATTTTAAAGGGTTTTAAAAAAATTTTGGGAAAATTTAAATGTATGCCTGTAAAGGGGGTTAAAAATTGGGGGGAATAAATTTTTTAGCACCTGGTAAAGGGTTTAAAACTGGGGGAATTTAAATGTTTCCCAACCTTTTAAAGGGGGTTTAAAACTGGGGGGTGAAATTTTTTAAGCCCCTTGTAAAAGGGTTTAAAATTCTGGGGGAAAATAAATGTTAGCACCGGGTAAAGGGTTTTAAAATTTGGGGGGGAAGAAATTTTGCCCCCTTGTCAAGGTTAAACTAAAGGGAAAAAATTTTAAACCCACCTGTAAAGGGTTTTTAACGGGGAAAGGGGAGAAAGTTTTGGGGAAACCTTTTAAAAAGGGGAAAAAACCAGGGGAATTTTTAAAAAAAAAAAAAGGGCCCCCCGGGGGGGGGGTTTTTGGGGGGGGAAGGGCCCCTTTGGGGGGGGAAAAGGGGGGTTTAAATTTTTTTTTTTTTTTTTTTTCCCCCTTTTTCTTTTTTTTTTTTTTTAAAAAGGGGGGCCCCTTTTTTTTTTAAAACCCATGAATTTTTTTTTTTTTAAAAAAAAATTTTTTTCCCCCGGGGGGGGGGGGTTTTTTGGGGGGGGAAAAAAAAAAGGGGGGGCCCTTTTTTTTTTTTAAAAAAAAACCCCCGGTTTTTTTTTTTTTTTTTTAAACCCCTTTTTTTTAAAAAGGGTTTTTTTGGGGGTTTTTAAAATTTTTTCCCCCTTTTAAAAATTTTTTTTTTTTTTTTTTAATTTTTATTTTTTTTTTTTTTTTTTTTTTTTTTTTTTTTTTTTTTTTTTTAAATTTTTTTCCCCCCTTTTTCCTTTTTTTTTTAAAAAAAAAAATTTTTTTTTTTTTTAAAAAAAAAATTTTTTTAAAAATTAAAAAAAAATTTTTTTAAAAAATTTTAAAAAAAAAAATTTTTAAAATTTTTTTAAAAAAAAAAAATTTTTTTTTTTTTTTAAAAAAAAACAAAAAAGGGGGAAAAAAAACCCCCAAAAATTTTCCAAAAAAATTAAACTAATTTAAAAAAAAAAAAACAAAAAAGAAAAAAAATAAAATTAAAAAAGGGGAAAAAAAAAAAAAAAAAAAAAACCCCTTTTTTTTTTAAAAAAAAAAAGGGGGGGAAAAAAAAATTAAAATTTTTTAAAAAAGGGGGGGATTTGGACACAAAATATGTAACAAAAAAGGGGTTTTTGGGACCCCTTTTTATGTAACGGGAAAAAACCAAAAAACACTAATATGTAAAAAAGAAAAGGGGGGAACGGGGCCCAAAAAATTTTTTTAACAAAAAAGGGACGGGGGAAAACTAATAAAAAACCCAGGAAAAGGGGATTGACATTTAATTTTATTTTTAAACAAAAAAAAGACGGGGACACTAAAATTGAAAACGGGAAAAGGGACGGGGACACTAATTTTGTAACAAAAAAAGGGGGCAAAAACATTTAAATATGAACAGGAAAGGGGGGACGGGCCCCACAAATTTGAAACCGGGAAAAAGGGGCCGGGACCCTAAAAAATTTTAACGGGGAAAAAAGGGCAAAAAAACCCATTTATTTTTAAAAAAGGAAAAGATGACACAAAATTTTTGTAAACGGGAAAGGGGGGGGGGACAAAAACCAAAAAATGTGTAAAACCAAAAAAAGGGGCCCTGACACAAATTTAGGGGACCCCCACAAAAGGGGGTTACCCAAAAATTTATTTTTAACCCAAAAAAAAGGATTTAACCCCATTTAATTTTATGAAAACCAAAAAAGGGGGGGGGTTGGGAAATTCAGCAAATATGTTCTTTGCGGGAACATTATTTTTTTTTTTTTGGGGGTTTTTGTTTAATTAAAAAATTTTCCCCCCCAAATTTCCCACCCCCCACCCCCCACACCCCCCCACCCCCCCCACAAACCCCACAAAAAACCCCACTCGGGGCCCCTTTTGCACTTTTATTTAAACCCCTTTTTAACTTTTTTCCCCCCGGGAAAAAACCAAAACTTTAAAATTTAAAAATGAAAAAATAAAACCCCAGAAGGGGGGCCGGGGACCCGGGATTCTTTTTGGGGGGACCTTTTTTGATGGGATTTAAGGGAAAGAGGCCCCCCCCCCCCTTTCTTTGTCCTTTTGGGGGGGTCATTTTTAAAAAAACTTCAAAGTGGAAAAATTAAAATGGTTTCCATCGGGGTTTTTTTTAAATAAAATTGTCAAAAAAAAATTAAAAAAATCTCTCCCCTTTCTTTTCTCTCTCTCTCTTTTCTCTCTTTTCTCTCTCTCTCTTTTCTTCTTTTCTCTTTCTTTCCTTTTTCTTTTTTTCCCCCAAACCTTTCCCTTTTTCCCCCCCAAAATTTTCCCCCCTTATCTCCCCCCCCCCCCCCTTTTCCCCCCCCCCCTTTTTCTTTCCCTCTTTTTCTTTTTTTTTCGGGTTTTTTTTAAAAATTTTTGGGTTAAATTACTAAAAATTTTAAAAAAGTTTTTTTTCCGGGAAAAAAGTTTTGAAAGTTTTTGGGGGCTGAAAATTTATGGGGTAATTTTGTATTTTGTTTTGGGGTGGGGGCACTTTTGAAAACCAGGGCCTTTAACCATTTTTTGTGAAATTTGGGTTTTGGCTTTTGGGGGGTTTTGGGTTTTGGGTTTTTGGGGGGTTTTTTGGGGTTTTTTGGGGGGGGGGGGGAAGGGGGGGGGGGTTTTTCCTGTTTTTTAAAAATTTGTGGGGGAAAAAGGGGGGGGGTTTTTTTTTGGGGGGAAAAACCCCAAAGGGTTTTGGGGTTTTTATTTTTTGGGGGGGTTTTTAATTGAAAAAAAAAAAATTTTTTTTTTAAATTTTTTTGGGGGGGGGCCCCGGGGGGAAAAAAAAAAAAAAAAATTTTTAAAAAAGGGTTTTTTTAAAAAAAAAAAATTTTTTTTGGGGGGAAAAAAAAATTAAAAGGGGGGGGGTGTTTTTAAAAAAAAACCCCCCCTTTTTTTTGGGGGTTTTTTTTTTGGGCCCGGGGAAAAAAAAAATTTTTGGGGGGGGTTTTTTGGGGGGGAACCCCGGGGGGTTTTAATTTGGGAAGGGTTTTTTTTTTAAAAAAAAGGGGGAAGGGGGGAAAAAAATTTTTTAAAATTGGTTTTAAAAAAAAATTTTAAAGGGGTTTTTTGGGGTTTTTTTCTGAAGGAAAAGGGTTGGGGGGGCCCCCCTTTTTAAAAAAAATTTTTTTTCCCCAAACCCCCCCCAAAAACCCCCCAAAAAAAAAAAAAAAAGGGGGGGGGGGGGGTTTTTGGGGGCCCCGGTTTTTTGGGGTTGAAAAAACCCCCCCAAAATTTTTTTTTTCCCTTTAAAAAAACCCCCCCCCCAAATTTTTTTTTTTTTTTTGGGGGGTTTTTTTAAAAAAAATTTTTTTTTTTTTTTTTTAAAATTTTTGGGGTTTTGGGTTTTTTAAAAAAAAGGGCCCCCCCCAAAAAAGGGGGGTTTTTTTTGGGGGAAGGGGGGGGGGGTTTTTTTTTTTTTTTCCCCCCCCCAAAATTTTTAAAAAAAGGGGGTTTTTTTTTCAATTTTTTTTTTTTTTCCCCCCCTTAAGGAAAAAACCCCCAATTTTTTTAAATAGGGGGCCCCCCCTTTTTTTTAAAAGGCAAAAATTTTTTTTTTGGTTAAAAAAACCCCCCAAAAAAAAAAAAAAAATTTTTGGGGGGGGGAAACCCCCTTCCCCCCCCCGGGAAGGGGGCCGGGGGAAAAAAAACCCCTTTTAAAAAAAAAAAAAACCCCCTTTTTTTGGGGGGGGAAAAAAGGGGGGGGGGAAAAAAAAAAAAAAAAAGGGGGGGGGGAAAAAAAAAAACCCTTCTTTTTTTTTTTTTAAAAAAAAAAAAGGCCCGGGAAATTTAAAAGGGGGAATTTGGGGGGGTTTTTTTAAAAGGGGGGTAGGGGGGGGAAACCCCCAAAAAAAAACCCCCCTTTTTGGGGGGGGAAAGGGGGGGCTGGAAAAGGGTTGGGGGGAAAGGTTTTGGGGGGGGAAAACCTTCCCCCCCGGGGAAAAAGGGGGGGGGCCCGGGGGGGGGGGGGGAAAAACCCCCCCCTTTTTTTCCAAAGGGGGGGGGCCCCCCATTTTTAAATTTCGGGGCTCCCTTGGGAAAAGCAAGTTTGCCCTTTTATACTTTTTTTTAAAACCCGGGGGCCTTTTGCGCGGGTAGGGGGGGTTTGGGGAGCGCAACCCTCCATATTTTTTCTGGGGGAACTGTTGGGGTACCCCCCTTAAAAGGGATGTTAAAAATTGGGGATAAGGGATAAGTTTGTAAACTTTTTTGGATGAAAAAATTCACTAAACCCAAACTTGGAAAAAATTTTGGGCCCAAACCCTTTTTTCATCATGGGGCCGGTTTTAGATTTTCCCTTCCCCCTGGGTGAAAAAAGGGGATTTTTCTGGTTTCCAGAGGGGGGCCCCAAAAAGAAAAAAGGTTAAAAATTCAGGGGGGGCGGGGAAAACCCCCCCCCAAACCCCCCACTCTGGGAAAGGGGGGGGGGTTGGGAAAAAACCGATGTGGGGAAAAACCGAGAAACATGTAAAAAACATCATTGGTTTCTAGAAAAGGGGAAGAAAATTTGGGTGTATGGGGGGGGGGAAAAAGGGGAAATTTTTTTTAAAGGGTTCCCCCCAAGCATCTTTTTTTCAGTGCATTTTAAAATATTTCTTTTCTTTTTTTGGGTCAGGAAAAAGGAAAAACCGGGGTTTAGATTTTATTTCCAGTAATTTAAAACCGGGGAAAGTTAAAGCGGGGGTGTAGTTTTTATCGTGTAGGGGGGGGGGGGAAACAAAGGGTCCTAAATTTTTTCCCACAAATTTTTGGGGGGAAGGGGGGGCTCGGCCCAACCAGTGGCTGGGGGGAGAAGTTTTCGGTTTTTTTCCCCAATTCCAAAGGCTTCCAGGGTTGGATATAAAGGGGGAAAATAGCCGTCATCTCTCGTGGCTTATCAGGGGGCCCAAATTCCGGGCCTTTTTTTGTGCTCCTGGAGAGGGAAAAAAGGGGGCCTTCCCCCGTAAAGGGGGGTTTTTTTGCGCAAGGGGGGCCATCCAAACAAAAAAACCCCCAAAAAGGAGGGGAAAAATAAAAAAACGATTTCGGTCAGTGGGCCCCCAACCTTTTCCCCCAATCTCCTAAATTTGTTTTGGGGTTCGGGGCCCCAAAAAAACCCTTTTTAAATTTTCATAAAATTCCCAGGGGGTAAAAATAAAAACAACCCCAAATTTTTCTGCCATTTGTTTGGGTTTGGGGGGGCCGGGGTTTTTTGGGGGGGAATTTGGGGGTTTTCCCCCAAAGGGGCCCCGTGGTGGGGACCCCCCTCGGGGAATGATACCCCCTGGGGGAAAGGGGGGGGGGGACCGCGGGGGGGGCCCCAGGGGGGGGGCCCCAACCCTTTTGTGGTTTTTTCCCCCAACCGCTGGGGAACCCCCACCCATTTCCCCCCCAAAAGGGGGTTTGTTTAACGATCAGGGGGGAAGCCCCAAAGTTCCCTTGCTTGTCGGGGGGACCCACTGAAGGGCTGGGAAAACCGGGTTTCCCGGGGCGGGCCCCCCGTTTCCGGGGGGGGCTGAAGGGGGGGCCCCCAGGGCGGGGAACCCCCGGGAAAACCCCCAGGGGGGGGGGGGTTTTGTTCAAGGGGGGGCCAGGGGTTTGGACACCCCCCCCTGGGTGGGGGGCCCCGGGCCAACTTGTCCTTTGGGTAGGTAGGGAAGGGGTGGCCCAAACCCAAAAAACTGGAACGCCCACTTTTGGGAAATGGGGGGACCTTTGACACCCGGGGAAAAGCCAGTCCTTTCCCGGGGCTTTTTTTCCGGGGGGGGTTTTGAAAGTGCAGGGGGGGTCCCGGGGTTAAGGTGGGGAGGCGGGGTTTCCTCTTGGGGGGGCGGGGGGAGGGGGGGGGAAGGCACCCCTTTGGGGATTTTTCCCGGGGGAAAGTGGGGGAAAAACCTTCGGGGGCCAGGGGGGGGGGGGGAGGGGTGGGGGGGCCTTTCAAACCCACTCCCCCCCCAACGGTTTTGTTTTTCCCGGGGCCCGCTAAAAAAAACCGGGGCCGGGGGAATTTTGGGCTTTTGGGGGTTTTCCCCAAAAGTACAAAAACCCCCTTCCCTTTGGTCCAAGGGGACTGTTGTAAACTTTTTCCTCGGGGGGGCCCGGTCCCCCATGAGTTTTTTGGGGGTGGTTTTGGTGGTTCAGAAAGGGGGGGAAACCCTGTGGGGGGGACAGCCCCACTAAAAGGGCCAACGGGGCCCCCAGGATGAAAAAAAACCAGTTAAAGGGGGCCCCATTGATTGTAAACCCCCCCTTTTTTCAGTTTAGGGCCCGCAGAAAACTGAAAAAAAAAAATTTTTTGGTTGAACTTTTTCCCTGTTTTCCCATAAATTTTTTTAGTTTTAAACATAAAAAAAGGTTTTAGTGTTTTAGGGGGGGGGAAAGCACATGTTTTAAAGCAGTAAAAAACGGGAAAAAAAAATTTTTTGGAAAATTTTTTTCCAACCCTTAAAAAAAGGTTAAATTCCAAAAAACCCACTTTTGTGGGGGGCCCCAGCTTCTTTTTTTGCTTAAAAACCAATTTTTAAAAAAACATTTTAATTTGGGGATAAAAAAGTAAATTTGGGGAATTGATTTTTTTTCATTCATGTTCCCAAAAGGAAAGGAAAAAGTAACTGAAAAACTCTGCAATTTACCCAAAAATGATTTTTGAAAAAAAAATTTTGGGGCATAAAAAAAAATTAAAAAAAAAAAAATAATTTTTAACACCAAATTTGATGAATGGCACAAAACCCCAAGGTTTTTGGGTTTTCCGGGCCCCCCCCCTCTTTTTTTAAATTTTTCCCCTTTTCCTGTCCAATCATCATTTTTTAAAAAATTTTGTCTTTTTTGCAATCGGGGAAAAAAACCCAAAAAAAAAAAACCAAAAAAAATTTTGGGGGGGAAACCCTTTTTATCGGGGAAAATTTTTTGATGTTTTAAACCATTCCCCCTTTCCCAAAGAGAAAAAAGGGCAAAAAAAATGTTTTTAGGGTCGCTTTTAAATTTTAAAAACTCGGGTTTTTGGGGTAAAAAAACAAGGGGTCAAAAAAGGGCCCCCCCCTTTCTACAAAAAACCCACATTTTTTTGTCCCCAAAAAAAATTAAAACCAAAACATAAACCCTTGTTTTTATCCCTTTTTTTCCTGCCCCAAAATTTGCTATGGGTTTTACCAAATTATTGTTTTTGGGTATTATATAAAAAAAAAAAACCCCACATGCTCCCTTTTTGTGGGAAGGTGTCCGGGGGAAAAACCTTTTTGGGTTTTGGTTCCCTTTTTAAATTTTTTTTTCCTTGGTAAAAAAAAAAAGGGCCAGGTTTTTTTTCTAGGGGGGGGGGCCCGGGACTGATTCCTCTTCTTTTTTTTAAAGGGACTTTTTTGGAGTGAATTTTTTCCCCCCCTAGGGAAACGTTTTAAACGGGGGACCATTTTTTAAAACAAAATTTGGGGACCCCCCCTCTTTTTTCTTTTCCTGCCTGTTTTAAAAAGGGGGTCTTTTTTCCCCCTTATTTGAAGTTTTTTTTCATTTACTCTTGTACAAAAAAATCTAAAAAAGATATTTAAAAAACCCTATCAAATTTCCCCCTATCACGATAAAAAAATTTTCCGGGGACTTTTACCCCCTCTTTTTTTTTTAATTTTTTTTCCCCTTTTGGCCTCCCCTTTTTTTGTTTTTCTGCGTTTAGACTGGCTTTTCCTTTTCCGGGGGGGTTAGGGACTCTCAGTCGTTAAAAGGCCCCCAAAAAAACCGGGAAAAGGGCCCCCCGGGCTGAGGGCCCCTTAGGCTGGGGGAACGGATTTTTAAACACTTTTTTGGGATTTGTTTCTTCTGTTTTCCATAAAAAAAAAAAATTTAGTGTTACTTTTTTTAAATCCCTTTTTCTATTTTAAATAAACCCTTTTTTTTTTAAAAGGGCCTTTTTTTTTTTTTTGGGGGTTTTAGGTTTTTTTGGTTTTTGGGGAAAACATTTTTTTCCCCTCATCCTTAAAAAAATTTCCCAAGCCTTTCCCCCCCTCTTTTTAAAGGGTTTCCCCCATTTTTTTTACCCCTTTAATTTTAAAAACCCCAGTTTTTCATAGGGGATTTCATTTTTGGGGCCCCCATCTTTTTCTGCCCGGTTTTTTCCTTTCTTTTGTAACCCTTAAATTTTAATTTAATTTTTAAAATGTGGAATTTTTTTTTGGCACTGTATTTGAAAAAAAAAACAAACCCAAAGCCTTGTTTTTTCAAACCTATAAAAAAGGGTTCAACCAAAAGAAAATTCCAAAAAACAATTTTAGGCAGGGGCAAATTCGAATGTACAACCCCCCGGGGCCCCCGAAACCCCCAAAACCACATAAAAAACACAACCAAAAACCCCCGTGCGCTTTGCGAACCAAAATTTCCCGGGGCCGGGTTTAAAAGGCCAAACCCTCCCATTTTTGGGGCATTAGTTTTGGGGGTTGGGCCCTTTTTGGTTTTAGGGGCAAAAGGGCTGGGTTTTTTATTGCCCCAAAAACCACCCCCGGGGATTTAAAGCTCCCCCAAAGCCATGATGAAAAAAAACCTGGGGTACTGCTCAAAAAAAGGTTTTTTCAAAGGGGGCCTTTAGGCAAATTTTACCCAACTAAAGCAAAAAAGGGGACTCCCCCAAGGAAAAAACCCAAATTTTTTTGGGAGTTCCCCAAAAGGGGCCAGGGGGCACCACCAAAAAAACCTTAAGTTAAAGTTCTTATTTAACACGCAGTTTTTTAAAAAATTTCCTTGGGGTTTGGAAACTTTTGCCCCCTTAAAACCTTTGGAAAAGTTTTAACTTCCTTTCCCCGGCAAAACCCCCGGGCCTTTAAAACTGGGGGGCCTTTTTCCCCCAAAAACTTTGTCTGTGGTTTTTGTACACAGTTGCCCAGGGTCCCTTAACGGGTAACTATGCGAAATTTAGGGGAACACCTTTTTTAAAATTTTTCCTTTTCCCAAATTGAAAAAAAAAAAAAAAAAAAGGGAAAAATTTTGGTTTTTAGGAGCATTTTTTCCACTTTTAAATTTGGGGGAAATTTTATTTTAAATTTCGCCCCACGGGGGGGCCCAGTTCATTTTTCCTTTTCCCCCCACTAGGGGAAAAAAAAAAAAGGCGGGATTTTTGCAGGGGCATTTTTTAACCTTGATTTGGGGGAAAAGTATGTCACTTTTTCGTCCCCGGTGGTTGTGGGAAAAAAAAATTCACAAAAAAAAAAATTTCAAAAATTTTTGGGGGTGGGAAAAAAAAAAAAAGTAAAAGGAAAAAAAAAAAGTCACGACCCAGGTCAAACAAAACCCCAAAGAAAAATTCCCAGTTTAGAAAAAAAAACCCCGGGAAACACCCCCAACAGGGCACCCCCCACCCCCAACACAGGGCATCCCCCCGCACACACGGGGGGGCCCAGGGGGGAATTTAAAAGAAAAAAATAAGAGAAATTATCTTTCCAAGAAAAATGGCATTTCCCCTTTTCCCTTTACACAACCACACACACACCCACCCCACCCCAAAAAAATTCCCACGCGGGGGCCCCGGCAGGGGCCAGAAAATTAAAAGTAAAAAAAGGGGGAGGCAAAAATTCATCAAGAAAAAATTGTGCATTTTTGCGGGTTACAATGAAAACCCCCCCACCCAAACCCCCAAAAACACACCCCCAAAAACCCAATGCATGCTCCCCAGGGGCACGGCGGGCCCAAACGAATAAAAAAAAAAATTAAGAGAAATTATCATCAAAAAAAAAATGTGCGGTGAAATTTTTAAAATTCCCCAAAACCCCCCACCCCCCACCCCAAAACCCCCACACACAAAAAAACCCCAGGGCCTGAAACGCTTTGCACGCGGGCCCAAAGAGAAAAAAAAAGTAAAATAAAAAGGCAATTTTTTAAATAAGGGAAAAAATTTTTGAAAGTGAAAGGCCCTTTGCTTACAAAAACCCAACCCCACAAAAACCCCCACACAAAACCCACACGAAACTGGGGGGCCACAGAAAAAAAAAAGTAAAAAAGACCCAAATTTCGTAAATTTTAAAAATGTGAAATTTGGCATTTAAAATGCACCCCCCCAAAAACACCCCCAAAAACCACCCCCACGCAGGGCACCCCACCCCCCCGCCCCGAAACCCCCGCGTTTTGGGGATTTTTTTTTCCTGGGGGACTTTTTTTTCTGGGGAACTTTTTTTCCTGGGGGATTTTTTTTTTTCCTTTTTCCCGGGTCACGGGGTTGTTCTCCGGGTTTTTTTCCAAGGGGAAAAACTTGGGGCCTAGTTGCCATTTCAGTTGGGGGTTTTCTGGGTGTTGGTGCGGGGTGTGGGGTGTTTTGGTGGGGGGGGGGGGGGGGGGGGGGGGGTATCTGGGTCTAAAATTTTGGGGGGCGGGTTCTAAGGGGGTTTAGGGGGTAGGGGATGATTGTTTTTAATTTTGGGTTTTAAAACCGGGGGGGGGGATTTGGTTTGTTTTTTAAATGGGGGCCGGGACGGGGGGGGGGGGAATTTCTTTTCAAAATAATCACACCCCCCAAACACACCCACCCCCACACACACAAAACACACCCCACCCCAAACACCCCACCCCCACAAAAACCCCGCTCTTTCCATAAAAAATTAAAATCTTTATTAAAAATTAAATTTGGATTTTTTTTTTTAAAAAGGGGGTTTAACCTATAAGCATTCAAAAGCTTTTTTCAT
>JASPKP010004040.1:0-18441 GCA_030674155.1 Stramonita haemastoma | reverse complement strand
TTATTTTTCCCATGCTTTGTTTTTTTGGAGTACTCTGAAAAAAATCCAAAATGATCGATAGATTTTGGGAGTTATGCGCACACCCCAAATTTTTATACTTTCTTCGCTTGGACACAGCGTTGTTTGCTTTTTGTGTCTGTTTTGCCCACCCTTTTACATGCATCTGAACTTTATCTATTTATTTTTTTGCCAATTTTTTTAAAAGTTTTTTGTCATAGTTAAAGGATAATTTTGATAGACAAACCTTGGTTTTCAAGCTGGTTTCACAAGTCCCCTTTTTGGTCCTTTTTAACGGGGTTTTAAAGGTCTTAAAATTTAATATTTTTAAACGAAAGAAAAATCAAAAACACCATTAGAATTTGTTTAAAAAACAGAAGGAAAATTGCCCTTGAACTGATATCCACCCCCAAAGTTTTATGAAAGTATATTTTAATCTTTATAGAAACGCTAAGCCGAGTGGTTAAGGCCTTTTTTTGCAATTTGGGGGTCCATTTGTCGGGGTTTGAACCTCAGTGGCAAGTGGTGAATAAGGGTTGGTTTTTTTTTTTTGTGATCCCCCAGGTCAACTTAAGGCAGACCTCCAGTGCTTTAATTCCTTTCATGTATTCTTTTTTACACATGCAAAGATCAAATGTGCACATTAAAGATCCTGTAACTGTTTTTCAGCATTCAAGGGTTCAGATCCAAAAAACATACCCAGCTACATCCCTGAATTTTAATGCAGTTATTATGGTCGGAAAGGCAAAAAAACTGTCACTATGAAAAATTCTAAAATTGGTAAACCCTCGGAGCTCTACCAAAGGAACAACCAAAAATGTCTTAATAAGAACTTCAATAGAAAGGGCCAAAGTCAAAAAGCAATGTAGTTTATCAGTTTGAGCGATTTGATATGCTGTTAAAAAGGACTTTTCCCATGTCACACATTTGATCCCTTTTTTTGTGTGAATCCCTTTTTTTTGCCTGTCACAACCATTTTTTCAACACTTGAACAAACAAAAAAAATTTACACAAACCTGCATTTTCTACTATTTTTCTCCTTTTCTCCCTCCATAACTGGGGTGGAATGCTCAGTGGTCAAGCATTTCTTTCTCCAAGCTAAGGGTTTGTGCATGAGTGGTTTCCCGTGATGGGGGACTTTTGACGCCTTAGCTTCATTCTACAGTCACCCACTGTAAATGGGTCCCGCCCCTCTTTGGGTCAGGAAGGTAAAGCAGAAGGGGGGGAGATGGGCGCGCCCTCACTTGCGGACCCCCAAAGAAGCTGAGGTTCTGAGCCTCACTCCCTCTGAAATAGGGTTACGAGACACACTTTACTTTTTCATCCTCCACAAAAACTATAAAAATTTTTGGGGAGTTATTTTTACACCCGATTTTTAACATCCCAAAATTACCAAAAAAGAGTGCTACTGCGCATTTAGTTACACTGCATGTCCTGGAGGTCTTGAACGTTGTTAAACTTTACCCACTCAAAACACCACTCCCCTCCAATAACAAAAAACACCTTTTACTGTTTTTGGTCTATTTTATTTTATTCAACAGAAAGCAACAAAGGGGAACCAACATACATACAACTGGAATTTCTTTTTGATAAAATATGTTTCATATCCAATTTCTTCCTCAAATTCCCCTATGGCTTGCTTCAATACCACTCTGAATGTTTTCTCTGAATCTTACCTAGTGTAAGACAGGAGATCTTCTTGTTACATAAAATGAAACAAAAAAGAACAAGTCACTACCAACAGTACTGAAATGCTTTATCAACGCTAAGTAATGATTCAATGTACTGCTCCAATATGAGTAACTGAAGCAGTCAGGTTAACAATGCAACGACAAATAGGCAGTAGAATTTGAGGCAATAGCCATGTCGAGGCCAACTTTATAAAACACATTTCTTCATTCACTCTGCACATATGCAAGACAAAAATAATCAAGATGTTTTTTTCATGTTTTCACTACAGATCCCCCAAAACTGTGAAAGTAACCCAACAATGAACACAACAGGTACAATGATATATCCCTGATACAGCTAGCTTACTAACTGTGACAATGGGAGGTGACGGCCAAAAACTTTTTTGATTCTCTACACAACACTTGTTTCATCTGTCATACAGAAAATTTGGAACCAAATTTCATCACTTCAAAAACAAAAAAGAAAGTCTTTGTCAGCGATTATTCACTGCATTCACATAGCACCCCTTTTCCTTGTGTATATAGGGTACAAACATTTTATTTTGATATCAACATATAGGTGAAGCAGCTGCTTGAAATTTTATTCCATTTGTGTGGGTTTTTTCGCATTTACTTTTTGTTGCAGGGAGGGGGGGAGACAGTGTTGATTTTTGTTGCTGTAAAAGTTGTTCATGGGTTTAGTTGAATGAAATGACTCACTAAATTGCATGCCTTTGTCTGGAGAAAAAAAAAAGAAAGGAGTTTCTCTCTATATGCTTTTACAATTGCTTTGAGTCTGAACTTGTATGATTTTCAGAAGTTGGAGAAACATGAACAAATATCAATGAACTTTTCACTATCACTGTAGAGTTTTTGGTCGGTGTTTCTTGTCTTACATAGTGTCTAATACCAGATACCTGAGAGCAGAATAATTTGCAGGTTTGATGTTAATAATCTAACGGTGAGGGAAGGGGGGTATTTAATTCCTCACCTAAGTATCCAGTCAAGGGGATTTTTGTCCTAGAGTTAACACCAGCACTGACTCTATTCTCCTGCAAGTCTTTCTCTCACGAGACTTTCAATGGAGATAATGTGTGCAAACACACACAAGACATCTTACACACCTTCAAACCATATAATGTAATATGACTTTCACTGACATGTGGGCCAGCTATGGCCTGCGGGATGGGTGGCACGAACATACCCAGCATGCATTCTGCTACCTAGAAAAGAATGGGCTCTGTCAGGTGCAACTTGCCCGTTACACCCTACCTGAAACGTTCTGAGCAGCACTGCAACCAACACGGAGTCCTGGGGAGAAGTCGTGTTGTCTCCTTGGTTCAGTGCATTGGCCAGCCAGGATTATCCCCATCCCTATTCCTCATGGCACATACTGAACAGCAACAGTCAGTCAGTCAGTCTAGTCAGGGAATTGAGGAACCAAAAATGGTGTTCAAAGCCCCCACATGCCATAATTATCAGGGCCGTCACATCATCAATTATTTTTAAATCTCAGATTAAAACTGTACAATTATGTACAAAATTAAAACAGGGTTTATAAGAAAAAAAATCTTTTTGTTCCTCGTGTCAAAGCCCTGGCCAAACCATAAGGGTGTGTGATCCTATTCAGCATGCAATCTGCAAATGGAGAGAGAGATGGGCTCTGCCAGGTTCCAGTTGCTAAAGACAAACAGCCTGAGAGTTTGATGGGCATGACCCCATAACTCCTCAAGAAGTAGGAGGAGAAGTCAGTCCAGTCAGTCACCCATAACATACCTGTCCAGTGCAGATCACACTACTCGCTACAGTCAGGTAAACAATCAAAGGAATAATCTGTTTTGACAGGGATATCTCTACTGCCTCACTCACTGTGTCAAACATTGTAACAGCACAAGTACACTGCATTCATGTATGGAGACCACATATGTACAACCCCTCCCCTTCCCTCTCCACGCCCCCACCCACCTAACACATACACACACACACACACACACACACACACACACACACACAAACATTCAAAAAAAGGAACAATCTGTTTTGACAGGGAAAACTCGACTGCCTCGCTTAGTGTGTCAAACATTGCAATGACTGAAGTACATTACATTCATGTATGCAGAGCCCCCCACACCCACCCTAAAACAAGCACGCACACACACACACTCACAAACACAAAAAAACAGAAAAAAAAACATGCGCACACACACTCACAAACATGCACACTACAAAACAGACCCCCCCAAAAAAAAAACCCCAAAACGCACACAACTCTGAATACTTCTCAACACACAAAAAAACCTGACCTAGCTGCACCAAAAAAAGGGAATCATCCAATACAAGAACCACAACAATCCATCAACCCCACTCACTTATTCCACCCCCTCCCCACCCCCCCACCCCAATTTTTTTATTTTTACATTCCATAATTGCAACTCCACCCCACACTTTTTTCCACCCTCCTCGCTATTTCACACACCCACAACCTCCTACAAACCAAAACCACCACATTATTACGACTTTTCTTTTTTCAGTCCGTCCTCTTTGGCCTTGTCACCACCACCACCACTGCTGCTGTTGCTGTTGTTCACCGTTTTCTCTGGCTGTTCAGGCTTGTCCACCGCCTCCTTCTTCATCAGCTTGGGGTCTGGGAGGATGGTGGCGACGGCCGAGAAGGCCTTGGTGAGGGCGCCCTTGACCTCGGTGACGGCGGACTCCCACTGCTGGCGCTGGGCCTCCATGGCGCCGCGCTGCGTGATCTCCACCTGCAGCCTGGCCTGGGTGCTGGTCAGCTCCTGCTTCACGCTCTTCATGGCCGCCTCCTGGCTCACCAGGCTCGTTTTGGCCGACCCTGTAGGTTTAGAGAGAGAGATATATGTAGAGGTGTGTGTGCGTGTGTGTGTGGTGGGGTGTGTTTAGTGTTGTTGATTTTTTTTTTTGGGGGGGGGGAGAGAGAGGGAGAGGGGGGGAGACGGGGAGGGAGAGAGAGAGGAGGGAGGGAAAGGGGGAGGGAGGGAGGGAGAGATTGTGAGTGTGTGTGTGTATGTGTGTGTGTGTGAGAGAGAGAGAGAGAGAGAGAGGAGAGAGAGAGAGAGAGAGAGAGAGAGAGAGAGAGAGAGAGAGAGAGAGAGAGAGAGAGAGAGGAGAGAGAGAGAGAGAGAACACTGAAATGATTTAATGTACATTGGCCTTGGACCACAATACATTGGCTGGGCTTGGGGTGTACCAATACGTTCTTCCATATCATTTATGAAGCAAATGCACAAATAAGACATGATTTATCACTGATGAAAAAAGAAAAGAAAAACACACATTTACTCTTTTTCCTGATTACAAATCTCAAATCAACCATAACCTAATCACTCATGTACAAATACCATAAGGTACTGGTTAAAACTACTGCAATTGAATCAATATAGAATATCATATCATGCTTACTGCATGCAGTTAGAGTTAGATAAGAATGGTAAGTCTTGTTGGATTTCAAAAATAAGGGAAATTTTGTGTGAAACTGGTTTTAACATTGTTTGGATGCAACAGAGTGTCGGGGATGTAAAAGCTTTTGTAGGTATGTTTAAACAAAGATTAGTGGATATTTTCATTCAAGAATGGGGTGGGACTATAAGAGATAAAGAAAGATATGATATTTATAGATCGTTTAAAACTATTTTTGCAAAAGACCAGTATTTGAACTCCATAGATGTCTATTGTTTCCATGTAGCAATTACGCAAGCAAGGTTTAACGTTTTACCTCTTAATAATAATGTGTATAGATGCAGTGATAATATTCAAGACAGATTGTGTCCATTTTGTAAAACGAAAATTGAAAATGAAGCCCACTTTCTACTAGAATGTTGCATGTACACAAGCTTGAGGGAAAAGTTTTTAAGCAATTGTATAAATGTACCATTACCAGATCTGCTCAGAGTAGCAAATGATGAGTACATGCATGGTTTGTCCAGATATATCTTTCATTCTATTAACAAAAGGAAAACAATGTTGTCTCAGGCAGTTTATTGAATTACTGTTATTTTTTATATGTATTCAATATACATGAATTTTCCCAAACACAATAGAGAGAGAGAGAGAGAGAGAGAGAGAGAGAGAGAGAGAGAGAGAGAGAGAGAGAGAGAAGAGAGAGAGAGAGAGAGAGAGAGAGAGAGAGAGGAGTGTGTGTGTATTCTGTGTTGTGTGTGTGTGTGTGTGTGTTTGTGTGTGGTGTGGTGTGGTGTGGTGTGGTGTGGTGTGGTGTGGTGTGGTGTGGTGTGGTGTGGTGTGGTGTGGTGTGGTGTGGTGTGGTTTATTTATTTATTTATCTATTTATTTATTCTTTTATATCGAGGATAACAGAATAAGCAATCATGTGCTTTTTTTCATCCGGTCCCCGCATGTATGCAGTTTTGTAAATCTTGTCATCTGTTCCCACCGGCACACGATGGCCTACTCTTACGAAAAGCGGAACAGGATTTAACGTGTGCACAAGATGTTCTGCGTGCGTTCGCACACAGGGCCTCGGTTTAAAGTCTCATCCGAAGGATGTTGTGTGTGTGTGTGTGTGTGTGTGTGTGTGTGTGTGTGTGTGTGTGTGTGTGTGTGTGTGTGTGTGTGTAAATATTAGTGTGCATGTGTGTGTTCAACTAGAGTTGCTAATCTTTGGTATTCCTTAACCCTAGCACTAAAACCTAACTGCACCAACTATTTATAAAACAGATTGAAGGTATCCTCTGAATAACAATGTAAACTTTCTGCAGCAAATTTTTTAAAACTCCATGAGTCTAGTAACTATCAAGGAACATTCGGCATCCATATTATACAGCATCCACTTAAAGGAAAAAATTATCAAAGATGGGATATACAATAAACCACACAGCTAAGAGGAGGGACTGGCTCTTCTTCTTCTTCTTCTACCACTACCACTACTACTTCTTCTAAAACTACTACAACTATTGAATCCAAAGGAAGGGAGGAAGGGGAAAGGAGGGGGAGAGGGGGATGGAATAGGTACAAAATACATGTTCACCAAGTCCAGCTGACATGTTCAGCAAAAATGTCAGATGAGAAAAGAAAATGCAGAAAAGGAAAAACTGATGAGAGAATCCACAAGCATGCATGCACGCCTTCCCGCCCCGCCCGCACGCATGCACACACACACACAACCCAGACACAAAAACTGACAAAAAAAGCGCAGTTTACCCAGTTCAGCGGACATGTCCACCAGTTTGCTCTCTAGCAAGGCGCGGGACTGGTCGCTGCCCTCCAGCTTCTCCATCAGGCTTTCCAGGTCCACCACTGACCCGCGGAATGTCACGTACGCCGCCTCTTTGCCACCAGAACCGCTACGCACGCTCCTGGGGAGGCGGAGGCTGCTGCTGGTGTTGCTGCTGCCCCGTTGGGGCCTGCTCCTCGGTATTCCAGATTGCCTGTAGGAAACATTGTGTTTTTACCTTAGGGAGTATTGACTTTATATCACTTACTTCTTACCTATCTATCACCGGACATACCAGATTAACTGCAGAAAACAGCGTTTTTGCCTTAAAGAGTACTGGCTTTATATCACTTACTTCTTACCCATCACCTGACATACCAGATTACCGTAGAAAACATTGCGTTTTTAACTTGCAGAGTACTGGCCTTTTATCACTTGCTTCTTAACTATCACCTGACACACCAGATTACCTGCAGAAAACAATATTTTCACCTTAGAAAGTACTGGCTGTTTATCACTTGCTTCTTATCTATTATCTGTCTATTACCAAAAAAAAAATAGGAAAAAAAAGTCAGAAATAAATGTTGTGTTCTGTGTTACAGACTGAAAAACAAGAAAAAAAAAAGAAAAGAAATTCTGTGTTGTGTGTTACAGAATGAAAAATCAGAAAAAAAGAGAAGAAAATTCAGAATTTAATGTTGCGTTCTGTGTTACCTTTAGCGAGGACATCAGCATCCACAGGCAGCAATCCCCGGTCAGGGGGGGTCTCTCCCTCCTTCACCATGGGCTGGTCACTGATCTTGCGGTAGTGGAAACTCTCTCGCACCAACACTTTCTGCATCAGCTTGCGCACCTACACACACACACACACACAATTTGCGATCAATTTACAGCAAAACGCCTAAAGCTTTTTTTTTTAAAAAAAAGATGAAGCATTGTATACCTGTTCACCATTATTACTACTGATTACTGCTGCACTGTTTACAATCAGGTTCTCTGTATTATAAGCTTCACAACAACAAACACAATGACATTCATATGACCAGCAACTTTCCAAAAATAAACACAGGTTCTTGTCTCGTGTGTGTGCATGTGTGTGCGTGTGTGTGTTGTGTGTTGTGTGTGTGTGTGTGTGTGTGTGTGTGTGTTGTGTGTTGTGTGTGTGTTGTGTGTTGTGTGTATGTATGTGTGTTTGTGTTGTCTGTGTTGTGTATGTGTGTGTGTATGTATGTTTGTGTTGTCTTTGTTGTGTGTGTGTGTGTGTTGTCTGTGGTGTGTGTGTGCGTGTTATGTATGTGCATGTGTGTCTGTGTGCATGTGCGCGTGCGTGCCACACACATGCGTATGCGTGCATGCACGCATTTGCATGCGAGACCGACAGACAGACAATCAGAAAGGCACCTCACCTGTGCCCTGGAGAGGTCGAGCCCCAGACTGAAGATGATGTCCTCCAGGTCTCGCTCCAGCAGGTAGCCGCAGTGGTTCTGGTCGTAGTACACACAGGCCAGCAGCAGGGCCGGGTCCTCCGTCTCCAGCTTCACCTTCTCCCGCTTCCCCTCCTTCTTGTCTGCTCAGACACAGGCACAGTCATGTAACCTTCCCCAGACAGTGCTCAGAGATGTTAAGAGGTGTGTGTGTGTGTGTGTGTGTGTGTGTGTGTGTGTGTGTGTGTGTGTGTGTGTGTGTATGTGTGTGTGAGTGAGTGGGTGGGTGAGTGAGTGAGTGAGTGAGTGAGTGAGTGAGTGTGTGAGTGTGTGTGTGTGTGTGGGTGAGTGAGTGCGTGAGTGGGTGGGTGGGTGAGTGAGTGGAGTGAGTCAGAGTGAGTGAGTGAGTGTGTATGTGTGTGTACGTGTGTGTGTGTGTGTGTGTGTGTGTGTGTGTGTGTGTGTGTGTGTGTGTGTGTGTGTGTGTGTGTGTTTGGGTCAATCTCCCTGGGGAGAGAGTGTTGCCCCAGTAAAAGGTTGTTACCATGACCAAACGTACACCAGAATGCTGAAGAGAATCAGACTTTTTACACCTAATATACTATCTTTATTCCCTTCAGTGCTGCCTTACTGGATGTTTGGGGATGGGATTGTCTGATGTTTACAACACTGCGCTTGCGATCTGACAGCCCAGCCCAAGCTCAAGCCACTACTAAGATGCTGGTACAAGGAACTTCCCTTGGAGTTAAGGTCGGTGTTGAATCCGCTCCCATAAAACTCTTTCAGATGAGACTTTAAACCAAGGTTCCATGTACAAACATAAGCAGAACATCTTGTGCAAATGTTAAAACCTGTTCCGCCTTTCAGAAGAGCAAGCCACTGTGTGCCGGTGAGAATGGATGATAAAACTTACAAAACAGCATGCACACAGGGACTGGATATATAAAAGCACACACAGTGGTTATTCATTATCCCCCCGTTTTTTTTTGTTATTTCTTCTGGTCAGTCATCTTACCTTTTTCTTCCTCATCTTTTACACTGTCTGCCTGCAACAGAATAAACAACCAATGTAAATAGTTTTGCTCAACTTCAGATTTCTATATGTTGCTTCAAGCTATCAAGTCAAACTCTATGCTTATCTAGATGTCCAAAGATTAACTTGAGTGTGGGTGTCAGTGGTGTTTTTGTGTGTCAGTGTGTGTGTATGTGTGTGTGTGCGCACGCGCGTGCGTGTGTGTGAGGGTACAAGTGTGTGTGTACAAATGTGTGTGTGTGTGTGTGCGCATGCGTATGCCTGCATGTGCATGCGCATGTGTATGCCTGCCTACAAGCACACACATGTGTACGCCTGACAACATGCATGCCTGTGTATATGTGTGCGTTGGGTGTGTATTTGCATATTTTTAAAACATATGTGTGTGTTTATGGACATGCACTTGCATTCACTAAAGATGTTTGCATCCATAGTATGTGCCTTGGGCACACATTTATATGGCAACAGCTAGCTACAGCTGTGTAATGTATACATGTGCTTGTTAACGTCTCTGAAGAACAGACAGTCTGTGAGGAGAACCAGGCCACAGCTTACATCTTTCTCTTCCTCGTCCTCCATCTCCATGTCACCATCAGCATCCTCCTCATCCTGCAACAGCAAAACCAAAACTGAACCATTTGTTTTTGTGTGGTCAATTAAAAAAAAATTTTTTTAACATGGCATGCCATACAAACAGCAGATACATTCAGAAAGCCGAATCATTATGCTTATAGGCTCACAAGATGTGTATATAACACACAGTACAGCTAATCTCAGCTGCAAACAAAAAATGTACCTTATCATAACATGCCTTGGCAATTTCAATCACCCAATCAGAATCTGTTCTCAAATATTATCACAGCTTTTTTCACCTCCTGTCCTCTCTCTTCTTTGTTGTGTTTGTGACTGTGACTGTGTGTATGTGTGTGTGTGGGGGAGGGGGGAAGGGGGGGTGTCTGCCTGTCTGTCTGTGTGTTTGTGTATGTCTGCGCACACATGTGTGCACATGCACATGTGCATTTGTACTATACCTTTTTTGCATCATCAGTTTTTTTCTTCTTTGCAGGTGGTTCCTGGAACAGAATTACAGATATATATATATATTAGAACAGAGAGAGGGTCAGTTCAGAATTTCATGCACATTCGAAGTGATGACTGATTTTTTTTTTCCTTCCCCATCTAGAGCTCCGAGGTTCACCAAAGGTGGAATTTTGCACATGCAACTGTTTTGCCCAACATTAAGGTAGCCGCACTCCAACTTCAGGAATTACACCTGAACACGACACCAGTGTACATGCATTTAAAATGTTTGTCAGTTCATATCAGCATGCAATGAACTTCTCATGAGAGGCAAAACTGGTTGTAATGTGTGTGCAAGATGTTCTGTGTGCAAAAGCTCACAGGATCTCGGTTTATAGTCTCCTCCAAAGGGTTTTGGAGGAGTGGAGTTGGCATTGATGTTAACTCTATGGGAAAAATCCCCTTGAAAAGGCGCCTCAGTGGTAGCTCACACCTGGGATTGATCCCAGGCCGTCAGATCACAAGTGCAATGCTCTAACTACCAGGCTAGTCTGTCCTCCTGAGAACTGAATGACCAAAAAAATCTTACAACCTCAATTACGCATCAAAGTCTAAAGAAATCTCTTCCTCCATGATAGATGACTTTTAAATGATAAAGGAGCCCTAAACCAGCTGTGTCTCAAACTAACTTCCCCATATGAAAATTCAATCATTCTTATTCATAAAATGTATCTCACAACAACTTAATTCTGAATCTACATGGTCAAATTATTGTAATTAATTTCACTGTATGAATATTCCATTAATTTTTTTTTTACAATGTGCCATATTTCCAATTACAAGGACAAATAAAACAAGCTCTATTCCTCTACCCCAAAATACCCCCCCCCCCCCCCCCCTCCTCCCATTCATAAGAAAAAAAAATAGCAAAAAACTACGGTTAGTCTTTAACTTTAGAAGATGGAACATTTTTTCAGGCTAGACACCTGGACTCTGCAACCAAAGTATCAAGTGTTTGATGATGACATACGTCGGATTTCTTGTCCTTGTCTTTGTCCTTGGACTCTTTCTCTTTGCTGTCTTTCTTCTTTTTCTCCTCCTCCACCTTCAGGGGGGCGGCAGCCAGGGATTTGTAGATGGTGAAGCCAAAGTCTCGCATCAGCATTTCATTGAACAGCTCCGCAAACAGGGAAACCTGCACAAGACAGACCACATCACTTCAAATACTTTATCTTTTTTTTTTCAGCTTTGTTCATCTCAGTTGTTTTTTTTAATCCATTTTATAAACAAAAGATAGACTTATTACATGCACAAGAGATTAAATCTTTAAAAAAATTTCTTGATATGAAAGAATAAATAAATGATAAATAATAATAAGTCTGTCTGCCCAGTAGCATTCCACACCAGAAATTCCAATTTTCAGTCATGTTGTGTCTACTATTAGAAGTGCTTGGATTTTGTTTGCTTTAGTCCTTAAATACAACGAGTGAGAAAAGTTTCCTTTCAAACAGACAAACATCCAAGCATTTCATATGAGCATGAATTTTCAGATAAAATACACACACACACACACACACAAACACACACACACACAAAAGGACTTACAACGAAATTTCCAGGTAAAAAAACACTTACAATTGAAAAGCCTCTGCCTTCATCCCACAGTAGAGGAAAGGGGTGGGGAGTATTTTAAAACTAGACTTTACAGTGGGTCAAGCTCCCAGGTATGAACTAAGGTGACTGGCTGGGCTGACGAAGCATGGTGGTGACTTATCCCAATCTTCTGTCATATACAATAATGCCCAGACAAAGTTAAGTGACACACAACAGAGCACCGCACAATCGCTAACACTCTTTGTATTCACTTCCAGAAACACTGACCTCAAAGGAGTGCTCTTTGTTGTCCTCTGGGCGATAATCCAGCAGCACTGAGAGGGTCATGATGGAACAATCGAATTTGCCAGACTTGGCCGTTGCGCTTGGGTGAACGATGATGGCGGGAGCCTCGGGCAGGGCGTAACGCTTCTCCAGCAACTGTTTCTCCTTCTTTTTCTTTCTCTCCTGTTCCTCCTCCTTTACAAGATGAAAAGGACATATTAAGGAATGAGGCCAGGAGATGATACAGAAACAAAAGAAAAAGAGAGTGCTTTAGGGTTTTTTTGTTAAAACATATACAAACCAAAAAAAGAAAAAGAAAATTTAACCCAAAAGTTACAAGCAAATGATTCTTACACCACTCATCAGCTTGCAACAGAAAAGAAAAACAATACATGGGAATGAATGGAAACACTTCCTCTCACAGGATCTGACTTGGACTTCTTCCTTACTTCTAAAATTGCTGCGCATGCACTGCACTAAATTTTTTAGGCTTTGTGTCATCAACAAACTGAACCTGGCAAAGCCCAGAGTCAAGTGCATGCTGGGTATGTTTGTATCATTCTATTCCACTGGTTATAGCTGGCCCACTTATTTCTACTCAAAAAGAATGTGATTTTGATATGCTAAAGATGCCTGGCATGCATTTGCAACAGGGCCTCAGCATATTGTCTAACCCTGAAACTTTCAGGGGAGAGGTGTCCGTCAGTACAAATGATAACTTGAGGGAGAATCCTCTCAAATGGACACCTCAGCACACTCAAAACCACACCCTTAGCCATGGTCAGACCGCTAGTACAGTGCTCCAACCGCTAAGCCATGTAGCATGCATTAAAAATATATACACATATAAAAACCACCAAAAAAACTGAAACTTACTTCTTTCTTTTGAGCTGTGTCTTTCTTTTCTTTTTCCTTCTCGTCCTCATCCTCTTTTGCTTTCTTATCCGCTTTCCTCTTTCTCCTTCTGCCGGAATGATCACACACACAAGCATGCACGCACGCATGCACACACACAGGCACACACACACAGGCACACACACACAGGCACACACACACACACGCAATGTACACACAAATATATCAGAGGGCTGCCTCTTTTTTTCAAGGAAGGAAAATATTTTGTCTAAAAACAACAAACAATAGGGATTTCTTGTTTCAAAACAGAGGAGAAACAGTTTTCCTTGAAAATGAGTAAGATATAGAGAGAAAACTATAATAGTTCTCCGTCCATAAAAATAAAAGCAAAAGCTTCACTTAATCTTTTTTTTTTTAAAGGTGAAAGAACAGATCTGGATCCAAATTTAGTCTTTAGACAGAGTTCTACACAAGCCCAAAAAGCTAAAACAAAAAAAAGAAAAAAAAAATGAAAAAGAAAGAAAAAAAATTCTCAGTGGTAACCATGATCTCAAAACTTGGGTATTTCATGACCAGAAAGATTAAAAATGAAAAATCTTGAGAACAGGACAGCAGGAAATATTTTTCAAAGAAGAATCCCTCTTCTAACAAGTGTCTGAGCCTTAACTTCTACAGGGCAGGGGCAATTCCTAGATAATGACTTCTGGATGCTCATGGACATATCTTTCTATGACAGGTCTACTTACAGCTTTCACAGTATCAGCCTCTTCCTCCACCAGCAAAGCCTTGGTGAGGCGTGCTATCAGCTGAGATTTCAATCCCTTTGAGCTCAGGGTGCGGCTGTCCAACTCATCACGTAACTCCTGAAGCTGCACACCCACACATACACACACACACTGCAGAAACCTTGAAGCATGTCCATTCCAATATCACACACAAACAACAAAACTCGGGAAGCATACCATTGAAGAAATCTTGAAGCATGCTCATTCAAATATGTCACACACACAAAAAACCCCACAAACATTGAAAGCATACCACTGAAGAAATCTTGAAGCATGCTAATTAAAAAATCTCACACAAACAACAGAAACACTGGAAGCATTACACCTTCAAATACCACACCTCTTCTGATGACCCCAACCCACTGAGAAGGCTGTGAGGAAAATTATTATCACAGCTGACCTGAATTTTTTAGCTACTCAAACCTTTGTTTGGCCCATGTCAAAAGCTTTGTCATTATTGACACAAGCTAAATGCCAGATGCCTTCATTAAGAGCTCTTCCTAGAAGAAGTGACAAAACAAAACCCTTAAATGTGGCCAGATGTGAAACTGGCAATATTTTTCGGTTATTATTGCACTGGACACTTTGGTGGGTTTTTTCTTTTTAAATCATGTCCTCAAAAGTTTGAATTGTTTGCCATCCTTGCTCTTTAAAGTGCAATGGAAGTACAGCAGAGACAGCGACTGGTCTGAACTGAAGCACAGGGTCAGTCAGTCTCTGGCAAAAATGGAACTTGGCTAACTATTAAGTCAGACATATAGGGCAGCTCCAATAGCACATCCAAAACACAGAGGTGCATGCAATCTCTCTGCAAGCTCAATGGAGTGCAATCATATGTACAAGGCTCCTCAACCTTTTACCAGGCCATTTTATGGGGTAAAATAAGTGGGAATTCTACATCTAAGAGCGTACACTGAAAGTGTACGTGGCATATTAATTTCAGAACTTCTATTAAAAAACACCGATTCACCACAAACCATAACTGTAGCGCCAGAAGAAAGTTTGCCACTTACCTTCAGTGTCTTGGGGTCCAGCAAGGAGAAATGTGTCGGCTCTTTCTTCGGCTCTGCGCCTTCCTGTAAGAACAGTCTTCAGTTACATCAGCTCCTGGCCCCTAGCACTTCTCTTTAACTCAACTCAAGGCCCTGTCTGGTTTAATCCCATTACAATATAAAACCATTCAAGTGTTTATTCTCTTCTAACGGTGCAGTTTGCCACCCAATCCTTTCGTTCCAATCAAACTTGATAAATGAATATGTATGTACTACAAAAGAAAAAGGAAGGGAAAAAAAAAGGCATACAAAATAACCGACAACAAACAATTTCGAATGATGATTCCAAGAATCTACTTCGCCTGGCCTCCTGGTTTCATCTTTTCTTTGCGCTTCTGCTCTACCCTTTGTGGAGCTACATGTACACTTAATACCACCCTCCACCTGCAAACAAAGCAAATAGTAAGAGCACAACTATGGACACCATTCTGTCACGCACGCTTCACTCTTCCAAACATATCCTCTTTTTTCTGGGGGTGCACTGCACTTGTCAACTGTTGCGCAAGTGGATGACGTAACTGAAGACTGCAGCCGTAACTTTACCGTAGCCCTGATTGCATAGATATGTACACACACACACAAACACACACATACATGCCATCTTCCCATCCACCTCTTGCACGGAGATACAAAGAAACGTTTCACCACAGCATAAAGGACCACGATACTCATTTGATTATACTGTCTCAAGTTACAAATTTTCTTTCAGTTTCTCATTTTGGTTTCATTGGGTCTGTCTGTGATATCAATTTCCAGAAATGTGGACCACAACTTTCAACAAATGAGAAAAGAAAAAAACAAACAAACAAAAAAACACAAAGAAAGAAAAAAAAAAGGTAAGCAGTTCAGTGAATGTGAAGCAATTAAAAGGGAATATGCCAAAGCAATAAATTATGAACACAAAGCATACACTTTCTTTTCTGTTGAGAAATACTAATATCAACATAAAAAAAAATCTTTAAAAATCTGCAACTAACTTTCAGAACATCCCAAGCGGACAAACTTCAATGTGGCCCTTATAGAGTTCTGGGGGCTTGCAAATTTGGAATAATGCCAAAAAAGGAACGATGGGCAAAATCCTCAAACATTTTAACTTACCATTACTGCGCTGTCGGAGCACAACTCAGAATTTACATGTTACAGGTAAAGCTTGAATTCAGTGCCATTTGACATGAATATGTAAATCAAGATTCAATTACCTTACATTCAGAAAAGTTTTTGTTTTTGGCTTATACTGGGAAAGTCCATATTTGCCCTCACGACTACATTTACCCCAGGACATTAACCCCTACACTGCGCTGTTGACGAGCGCCGCTCGTCATAGAAACCGCCACCTGCAATGCTGTGTTGACGAGCGCCGCTCGTCATGAACCAACGCTCTCTCTGTTTCGCTCAGCATTGCTGAAAATCCTTCTTATTATGATTTGTTTAGCTCCCTTGATGTATCTTCAACCCATGAGTCCCATTTGTTCAAGTTATTTGCATATTTTATGACGTCAATCGGCAAGGCAAACGAGGTACTGCGAAGTTCAAATTTTGGGTTTTCGAAGCAACAGCTTCCCCTCAACTGACCTATACAGTTGCTGAAGTTATTGATGAAATTTATAGAGATCGAGATAGAAGAGGTTAGGGTTTTTTTGTTTTTTTTTATTCCTTTGACATCGAACTGCATGCAAACGACTCAGGTTTTGATCCGGAAGAAACTTTTGCGTACTCGTCGTCTGAATCGGAACATGAAGATCGTATTGTTCGAGATGCAGTTGGGTATAGTTGAGGGCTTTATTCGTTTTTATAACATATATATTGCTTTTTTTCTTTGTTTATTCATAAACAGAACAACTAAATGTGTGTATCGTATGGTTGCACCTTTGGTCAGGGCTTGGTCAGTGAGCGAGCGAGTGGCCGATGTGTTTGATCTACTTTGAAGTGGTTGCCACCTCGTGTGTCACTTGTCGCCTAGGCTACTCGTTAGCTGTCAGTTATCAGTGTGTGTGTCTGTTTGTTTTGTTGATGAGCTATTGTTCTTGCTGACATCTGCCCTGGCTCCCTGGCTGTGTGTTTGTGTGAAGAGCAGTGTGTGTGTGTGTGTGTGTGCATGCGTGCGTGCCTGCGCGCGCACGTGTGTCTGTCTGTCTAATTATATATTTTTAAAATTGTCACAATTACAATCTTCATTTAATTTCCTTTCATTCAGTATATACTTTTATATAGCTATCTTAGGAATTTCCTTAATTAAAAGCAATTGAAAATTATATGCGTGATTTTTGTCTGTTTCTGAAAATTTCTTCAGCATAGGCCTGAGCAAAATAGGTCAGCAGCGAAAGGGTTAAAAGACCACACAAGCATAAATTTAACACAGACATTGAGACGCGGATTACAAACATATGCAGCATACACATAACCTAAGCTCCCTCACATAATGACATGGGTCAATCAATCATGATCCAGGAAAATGAGTGCAGACAGGATGAGGACGCAGTGGCAGGAGGACCCAAAGCACTGGTACCAACAGGAGAGAGCCAAAGGCCCAGGTCAAGCATTCCAAGCTGGTAAAAGTTCATACACTAGCCTGCTAGAAGCAGGGTCAAAGAAAAGCAAATAAAACAAAACCAAGTATCAAAGAAACAAAAACAGTGAACTGGATAACCATTTTTCCCCTCAGGGGAAAAAAAATCATAGACAGATCCTCTCGTCGACAAAAGATCTTTATTAGACAGCGCAAAAAAAAAAAATTCTTAGTGGATTTACATCTGTGCTGTGGTGAAAAGACACACGGGACACGCACGCACACAAAAAGACCACGCACGTACACATACACACACAACAGGCAAGAAGTCTGCATGGCAGGCAGTAGTAGGAGTAGTAGTAGTAGTAGTAGTAAACAGTAGTAACAGGAAACTATGAAAACACAAATAAAACAACAAAAAAAAAAACATGGGGAGGAAGGAATCAATGCCTGAGGTTCTTCAGATTCCACTGCGTCTGGATTCAGCTTCTTCTGCAGCTTCAACGCGTAGGCTTTCTGCTGAGTCATCCAATCGAGGCGCGAAGGTGCACAGCGCCAAACGTCTGGCAAGAAAAGTACGACAGTTTCAACCCGCGCCGGCTTGTCCCGGGACTCTGCTCGCAGGTAGCGGATTTCTGCAAAGCGATACCTGGGAGAGAAAGCAGGTCTGGAAGCTAGACCGTGAGCATCGAACACAACCCAACAAAGCATGTATAACACACACACATTATGATGCATGGTAAGTAAGGCGTCACATCAACATTGATAGAGTGTTACACGTTTACTGCCTGACCTAAGGCAATAAAAATTGCATACTTCAGATGATGAAAACATAATTGCCCCCACCACCCCCACTTAAAAAAATATATAATGAAGAGAGAGAGAGAGAGAGAGAGAGAGAGAGAGAGAGAGAGAGAGAGAGAGAGAGAGAGAGAGAGAGAGAGAGTGAGAGAGAGAGAGAGAGAGAGAGAGCAAGAGACAGAGAGAGGGAGACAGACAGATAGACAGAGAGAGATAG
>JASPKP010004039.1:12500-18446 GCA_030674155.1 Stramonita haemastoma | reverse complement strand
AAATTCATTCATCAAAAAGGATATATTGTCCAAAAATTACTTTAAATAGGCTTTAAAAAAAAAAAGAAACACTGCAAAGCTTTGAAAAAAGTTGAAAGTTGATATCTCTTTCCCCACAGTGTACCACCAGAAAAAATGTGAGAGTAATTTTTTAAAAGTCAATGTTTTGGGAAATTTGGCAAAATTTTTAAAAATTTGGAAATGACGATTGACTTTTGTTTAAATGAATTATTTTGAAGCAAGGGGGGGGGGGGGTTTAAACCCGAAAATAATTTTAAGAAAAACACTGTTTTTAATTATGCTTAAGTTTGGGTTTGTTAATGGAAAATATAAAAGTGCTTTTATAGCCCGAAAGGGAAAAAATTTATAAAAGATTTTAAAAAAAAAAGTTTCAGAGCCCGTCAAATACACACTAAAAATTGGCTTGAGAAAATTGCGCTAGCCAACCCCCAAATCGTTAAAGGGCATAACCCCTTATTGGAAATAAAATAAGCCCCTAAAAAAACTTTTTCCCCTACATTTAGGCCCAAAAAAAAAGTTTTAAATTTTAGAAAACGGGTGTAAAACATTTTGATACATTTTTTCCCATATGAAAGGAGACACAGGGGCTAAAAAAAATTTAAAGGCTGTCTACTATATTTTACAGGGACGTAATCGGGCCTAATGCCCCTCTAACACTCCCGCCCCCGAACTTAAATTCCCAGGGGGCTTGCTTAAAACCAGTTCCCCCCCTTAAAGAAATAAGCCTGAAAAAAAGCAATAGTTAAAAAAAACAAAACCCAAAACAAAAAAAACCAAAATAAACGAAAAAAAACCCAAAACAAACAACACCCCCCCCCCCCAAAAAAAAAAAAAAAAAAAAGCGGACAAAAAACAAAATAAAAACCAACAATCCCCCCCCCCCCCTGCCCCGAAAAGCCTTAAACAAACCCAACATCTAAAAATTAATTAGTACACAGCAACAAAAATCAAATTAGAAGACAGATAAACAAACCACTTCCCAACAACAACAACAGAAAAACAAAAAAACAACCAAAAAATAACAGGCAATATATAGAAACGAGAAAACGAGCTAGAGAGAGAAACTCAGAACTCAGAAATTTAATGTATTCGGCCTTGGGCCTTTAATGTATGGTTGGCGTAGGAGAAAGAAAGAGAGGAGGAGAGAGAGAGAGAGAGAGGAGGAGAGAGAGAGAGAGAGAGAGAGAGAGAGAGAGAGAGAGGAAGAGGAGAGAGAGAGGAGAGAGAGGAGAGGAGAGAGAGAGAGAGAGAGGATTGGAAGAGAGACAGAGAGACGGGAGACAGAGAGACAGAGACGAGACAGAGACAGAGACAGAGAGAGAGATTTGATTGATTTATTCTTTTTATATCGAGGATGAGAGAGAGAGAGAGAGAGAGAGAGAGGAGAGAGAGAGAGAGAGAGAGACAGAGAGACAGAGAGACAGAGAGACAGAGAGACAGAGAGACAGAGACAGAGACAGAGACAGAGACAGAGATTTGATTGATTTATTCTTTTATATCGAGGATGAGAGAGAGAGAGAGAGAGAGAGAGAGAGAGGAGAGAGAGAGAGGACAGAGACAGAGACAGAGACAGAGACAGACAGACAGACAGACAGACACAGACACAGACAGAGAGACAGAAAGACACAGACACAGACAGAGAGACAGAGATTTAAAGAAAACTTAAAAAAAAATAAACACCCAGATGAACTTTTGGAAGCACTGATGCATAGAGGTTAAAGAGAAATTTGAGCAAACCCATCTGCCAGTGTTACTTCTGATGCTTGTACTGAAACAACACGCCACCCTTTTCCACCAATCACCTGTCGCTTTAGACAAGTCTGTCAGCAGTCTCCACCAATCAGAAACCGGTTGAGAAATCTTCCATGGAGGAAAAACTAACCGCCTGTGGCAAACGCTGACAGCATTTAAGTTTGATGCATGGGTCTAGGGCTTAAAACGGTTTACAGACAGACCATTTTATAGGTTTAAATCGGTGAGCCAACGAAGAGGTTGCCATTTATTTGCATCCCTCCAGACTGTTTTGTCTAAGCTGTAGGCATTGATTGGGGTCCTTGCTGTGTTTTCTTGTAGTTTTTTTTTTTTTAATGGTATAATTCATTTTAAAGAACTTAACATTCATTGGCGTTCCTATTAAACATTTAGTTCGTCTTTAACTTTCAGGAAAAAAATTTCGACCCAGACAGGACGATTTAGAGACAGAAGGAACAAACTCAGAATCAGAACGTAACACGAGCAGTGAAGAAGCCACAAAGGAAAGACCGTTTACATAAATTCCCTCAAATATGCAGCACTTTTCCTTGAGCAGTAAGATTCCACTGGTGGTAGTGGTGGTGGTGGTGGTGGTGGTGGTGGTGGTGTCCATCATGACTAAACCAGTTTCAGCCCATTGCTCCGCCGAGTTCAGAGAGACCATTCTAGATCACCTGAATGTAGATACTCATCTGTTTACCCAGAACGTGATCATGGAAGTTTCGGCCAGGTCTCGGATCGAATGCAGCAAGAAGTGTGTGGAGACAAGGGGTTGTCTCATGTGTACATTTCACTCCAGCCCTGAAGGTCATTCACCAGGCCTCTGTCGACTCCACAGTCAGCTAAAGGAGAACACTGATGACAAGCAGAGCAAGGCTGGAGCCAGAGTATGGGTAGGATTTGATTTTGATTTGATTTGATTTATTCTTTTATATCGAGGATAATGGAATAAGCACTCTTGTGCTTTTTTTTTTACATCCAGTTCCCGTGTTATGCAGTTTTGTAAATGTCATCTGTTCCAACCGGCACACGATGGCCTACTCTTACGAAAAGCAGAACGGGATTTAACGTGTGCGCAGATGTTCTGCGTGCGTTCGCACACGGGACCTCGGTTTTAAGTCTCATCCGAAGGACTTCTGGGGAGAGTGGAGAGTAGGAAAGTCCCGGAGTTGCTTCGCTAGATGTTAGATTTTGCACTTGTGTTTTTGTTGCTCTTGTTGTTGCTGTTGCTCACCGTTGTCAGGTTTCCACAACTTTCAGCTCCTCTCAGCTGCTACTTAATCCAGCCCAGCCCAGCCCAGCCCAGCCCAGACTGGTGCTAATTATAGCAAGAACTGACCACACTTGGACTAGGTAAAAGGAAAGGGCACGCTAAATATATATACACTCTTGACAGAGTAAT
Source organism: Stramonita haemastoma (assembly GCA_030674155.1). Lineage (NCBI taxonomy): Eukaryota > Metazoa > Mollusca > Gastropoda > Neogastropoda > Muricidae > Stramonita > Stramonita haemastoma. The sequence goes on along the minus strand of JASPKP010004039.1, from coordinate 15,271 downwards.
GTTGGATTTGCACACTGTGCGTTCCCCAGTTTAAACCTTAGAGGAATACCTGGAATAATATGCCCAGGGTCTCACTTATCCCGCTTTGGGAATCACTGGATCGGTGGTGGTCTAGACATAACGTACCCGTCTAAAAAGCAAAAAGTCCAGGTTCCAAGTGTTGGGTGGTTTGAGCCCCGTTTGGGCCCCGAAACTTTTCCCACGTCCGCTAGACCATGAGTGGTTGTCTGGTTGCTAGTCTTTCAGATTATATGATAAACCGAGGTCCCGTGTGTTACACATACTTATTTAGCGCATGTAAAAGAACCCGCGGCAACAAGAAAGTCGTTTCTCGGCAAAATTCTGTACAAATTAATGCAGTTGAAGACAGGAAAAGACAAATCAATAATAGGTCGTACTGTTCTTTGTGGCGACGAATTCTCCTCCTATGTGGCCTAAAGGGGTATAGGATACTGTGAGATTGAAAGTACGCAGGGATGAATAGATTGCCTGTGTGACTGAGTCTTTTATTTTTCCAATGCCTTGCTTCAGAAGGAGACCTTCTCTTGACTTCAGATGATTGTTTTATGTTGGATTGAATTTGTAATGCATTGTATTGTATTAAAGTGTAAATGAAATTAAAGTGTATTGTATTTTATTGCAATGTTTAACCCGTTCCGTTACGGCAGATTTATCTGTCTTGAATTTGAGCTGCTTTCCACCTTAAGAGAGATGTAATAGTACTGCACGAGTGGTGCCACTTAACCGTTTTTTGTTTGATGGTTTGTTTGTTTCTTTGTTTGTTTGTAGAGGGATTTTTTTTATTTCTGGCAGAATGGTCTGCTCGTATCTACTATTCAGTCCATCTAGCTTTAATATGAGATAGGGATTGACGATGATGGAAGTAAAAAAACAGAGAGAGAGAGAGAGAGAGAGAGAGAGAGAGAGAAGAGAGAGAAGAGAGAGAGAGAGAGAGAGAGAGAGAGAGAGAGAGAGAAGAGAGAGAGAGAGAGAGAGAGAGAGAGAGAGAGAGACAGAGAGAGAGAGAGAGAGAGAGAGAGAGAGAGAGAGAGAGAGAGAGAGAGAGAGAGAGAGAGAGAGAGAGAGAGAGAGAGAGATTGAGAGAGAGAGATTTGATTGATTTGATTTGATTTGATTGATTTAATTTGATTTGATTTATTCTTTTATATCGAGGATAATGGAAAATGCACTATTTGCTTTTTTACATCCAGTCCCCGTGTGTATGCTGTTTTGTAAATGTCATCTGTTCCCACCGGCACACGATGGCCTACACTTACGAAAAGCGGAACAGGATTTAACGTGTGCGCAAGATGTTCTGCGTGCGTTCGCACACGGGGCATCGGTTTTAAGTCTCATCCGAAGGACTTGTGGGGAGAGTGGAGTCAGCACTTATGTTAACTCCAGGAGAAAAATCTCCTCGACCGGATTCGAACATAGGTTGTCAAATTGCCAGCGCAATGTTCTGACCGCTGGGCTATCCGTCACCCCAGAGAGAGAGAGAGAGAGAGAGAGAGAGAGAGAGAGAGAGAGAGAGAGAGAGGAGAGAGAGAGAGAGAGACAGAGACAGAGACAGAGACAGAGACAGAGAGATTCGGATATTTTATTCATTAGTCCATAGCCCCTCATGAAGGGGATAGTGAACAAAACATACACATGAAAAAGCGTAAATTTTCAAATAAACAAAATAATTTGGTCATAATAGATTTGTGACAAGAATCATGACTATGATGTCGCTATTTCTCTTAACTAAAATGCCTTAAACAGAAAAAGATATAAATTTGGTACCTCTTTGTATCTAACAGATGACATGAGAAAACTTACTTTGAAAACAGATGGCTGTCAGTAGTATTTAGGCAATATATATCTTTGTCTAAAATCCTGATAAGCTTGACAGCATAGTATAAAGTGTACTTCATAATCCCTATCTGTTTCGCATAACTGACAAATCAAATCACTATCTTAAAGTCTTTATATCTGAATTATGAAGTAATGCGTGGACAAATCTGACACATCTAATCTAAATCTAGTCATAATGTATTTCAAAAGCAAAATTAATGCATGTCAAGAGTCAAATATAATTTCAATTCGTGTAAATGGGAAAATGCTCTATGCAGACTATATCGTTCACTACTTTGAATGTGATCATCCCAGTTTTGCCATCTACTATCAATCAAACGTTAAAGTAACAACTAAATGAAACTGTCTACACTACCAACACCTTGATTTAGCCACACATCACGAAAAGCCATGTTTACATAGACAGACAAGCAGTAAGTCAGTAACCCATTTATTTTTTTCCTCTAATATCTAATTCGTACAACAATTTGTAAGCCTTAAAAGGAATTCTTGCTTTGTCCATTTGAAAATGTCTAAGCCAGTAACGTATGGTTTGTATAGCAGAATTTATGTAAATTGGGTATCCATTAGTTTCTCCATAGACAAAATCATTAGGGGTACGCCTATCAATACACAAAAATCTTTTCAAATCATACAAGTGCAATGATTCACAATGACTAGCTGCATTACTTAACCCCCTTAGTTCAAAACCATACTGTGCTATAGGTTGTATCTGAGCATCGAATAACTTTAGGAATAACTTTAAAGATGTATTTAAAAAATTAACTCCCCCCTCCCTTTCCCCCGCCCCAAAGCTCCCAAACAACATAAGTATATTGCTGTAACAATAGTTAATCTGTGGTTTAAAAATAACAACAAGTGTATGGATGGTATGGTATAAAGTAAGGATGTTGTTGTGTTTTGATGGTGTGGTA
>JASPKP010004039.1:7500-10000 GCA_030674155.1 Stramonita haemastoma | reverse complement strand
GTGGGGTGGGTTGGGCTGGGCTGGGGTGGGGCGGGCCGGGTGGGTTGGGGTGGGGTGGGCTGGGGTGGGTTAGAATGGGGTGGGGTTGGTTAGGTAGGGGTGGGCTGGGGTGAGTTGGAATGGGGTGGGGTTGGTTAGGTTGGGGTGGGCTGGGGTGGGTTGGAATGGGGTGGAGTTGGTTGGATGGGGTGGGGTTGGTTGGGTTGGGGTAGGTTGGCTTGGATGGCGTTGGTTAGAGTGGGGTGGGCTGGGGTGGGGTAGATGGTTTGGTTGATGTGGGGTTTTTAAAAAAAATCTTTTATAATTATTTTTTTTATTGAGGATAATGGAATAAGCACTTATGTGCTTTTTGACATTCAGTCCCCGTGTGTGTATGCAGTTTTTGTAAATCGTGTCATCTGTTCCCACCGGCACACGATGGCCTACTCTTACGAAAAGCGGAACAGGATTTAACGTGTGCACAAGATGTTCTGCGTGCGTTCGCACACGGGGCCTCGGTTTAAAGTCTCATCCGAAGGACTTTTGGGGAGAGTGGAGTCAGCACTGATGGGTTAGGGTGTAGTGTAGTGGGGTATAGTGGAGTGGGGTGGGGTGGAGTAGGGTGGGTTGAGATGGGTTGGGTGGGGTGGGGTGGGGCACAGTGGTTGGGATGGGGCAGGATAGAGTTGGGTGCATAGCTGTCAGTTTCCCCCACTTTCAGCGCCTCTCAGCTGCTGATCATTCCATCCCAGCCCAGCCCAGATGGGGGCTAGCTAGTGCTATTTAGAGCAGGAACTGACTGACCACACTTGGGACTATGTAAAAGGAAAGGGCGCGCTAAATTTAGCACTCTTGACTAAGGGATGTTGGATTTGTGCACTTGTGGGTGGGGTAAGGTGGGGTTACGTGGGGGTAGAGTTGGGTTGGTTTTGGGTGGGGCGGGGTTGGTTGGGGGGGGGGGGGCGGTGGGGGTGCATTCCGGTGTAGAGGATGGGTGTTTGGGTGGAGTGGAGTGGGGGTAGAGTAGCGTTGGTTAGGGTGGGGTGAGGTTAGTTAGGGTAGGGGTGGGGTAGGGGGGGTGGGGTGCGATGCGTTGGGGTGGAAAGGATGCATGGGGTGGAGTAGGGTCGGGGTGGGGTAGGGTGGGGTGGAGTTGGTTGGGTTGGAGTGAGGTGCGTGGGATAGAGGAAGGTTGGGGTGGGGTAGGGGTGGGGTGGAGCTGGTTAGAGTGGGGTAGATTAGCGTTGGTTAGGATTGGGTGAGGTTTGTTTGGGTAGGGGTGGGGTGAGGTGGGTTGGGGTGAGTTGGGGTGGGGTGCTTGGGGTAGAGTAAAGGTGGGGTGGAGTTGGTTGGGGTGGGATGGGATGGGAATGGGTGAGGTCTGCTGGGTGGGATGGGGCTGGTTGGATGGAGTGCGTGGGGTTGATTGGGGTGGGGGTGGGGGTGGGGTGCGTTGGGGTAGATGGGACTGGTTGGGATGGGGAGGCCTACTGCTTGAATTGCGAAGATTGTGGGTTCAAGCCGTGTCGTTGTCTATACCAATGGTTGCAGGAATGGACAGAATGTGGCTGGGAGCAGACAACTTGAGGACAAAGGATGCATATCAGTGGAACGACGGTGTACTGCTGCCTTATACCAGTCCTCTGTGGGAGGGGTCACAGCCTAATGATCAGATGTACAATTCCTGCGTCTATTTCTACCCTACTGTTCGAGGTCTTTGGGATGCAGTATGTACAGAGAAGTATGCGTATATGTGTGAGAAACCGACCCCGTTATGTTGAATTACTGGGTTTGTTTGTTTGTTTGTTTGTTGTTGTTGTTTTGTTTTTTTTTACAAACGTTCAGGTGTGTCTGGACTGTACATTTATTTATTTTTTACTTATTTTATTTATTTATCTATTTATTTATTTATTTATTCATTTATCTATTTATGTATGTATGTATGTATGTATGTATGTATGTATGTATGTATGTATGTATGTATGTATGTATGTATGTATGTATGTATGTATGTATGTATGTATGTATGTATGTATGTGTTTATTTATTTATTTATTTATTTATTTATTTATTTATTTATTTATTCTCTTCTATCAAAAATAATGGAATTGCACTCATGTGCTTTTTTAAAAACATTTTTTACGTCAAGTCCTCGTGTGTATGCAGTTTTGTAAAAAAAAAATAAAAAAATCTTGTCATCTATTCCCACCGGCACACAATGGCCTCCTACTCTTATGAAAAGCGGAACAGGGTTTAACGTGTGCGCAAGATGTACTGTGTGTATATATGTGTTACGTAAGTCACTAAGAACAAGGGTGTTTTAAGGAATCTGGTTTGGGTTTTTTAGCTCATCTTGGCGTTGGATTGTTGGGGCTTCTCTCTCCACAACGCGGTGTCCATCCTGGGTTAACCCGTCTGGTTGGCCAGTGTGTTGATAAGGAGGAAGGGCAGTGGAGTTTGGTTTTATTACACCCTGTTTTGATCTGTGTAATAGTTGCACAGTTTTCTTCTGAGATTTGAA
>JASPKP010004039.1:0-5000 GCA_030674155.1 Stramonita haemastoma | reverse complement strand
ACAACAGTGTGCACTCTATCCCTCTCCTCTCCTCTCCTAGGTCAGTGACCCACAACAGTGTGCACTCTATCCCTCTCCTCTCCTCTCCTAGGTCAGTGACCCACAACAGTGTGCACTCTATCCCTCTCCTCTCCTAGGTCAGTGACCCAGAACAGTGTGCACTCTATCCCTCTCCTCTCCTAGGTCAGTGACCCAGAACAGTGTGCACTCTATCCCTCTCCTCTCCTCTCCTAGGTCAGTGACCCATAACAGTGTGCACTCTATCCTCTTCCTCTCCTCTCCTAGGTCAGTGACCCAAACAGTGTGCACTCTATCCCTCTCCTCTCCTAGGTCAGTGACCCACAACAGTGTGCACTCTATCCCTCTCCTCTCCTAGGTCAGTGACCTAAAACAGTGTGCACTCTATCCCTCTCCTCTCCTCTCCTAGGTCAGTGACCCAGAACAGTGTGCACTCTATCCCTCTCCTCTCCTAGGTCAGTGACCCAGAACAGTGTGCACTCTATCCCTCTCCTCCTCCTCTCCTCTCCTAGGTCATTGACCCTGAACAGTGTGCACTCTATCCTCTCCTCTCCTCTCCTAGGTCAGTGACCCAGAACAGTGTGCACTCTATCCCTCTCCCTCCTAGAGTCAGTGACCCAGAACATGTGCATCTATCTCTATTCCTCTCCTCTCCTAGGTCAGTTGACCCAGACAGTGTGCACTCTATCCTCCCTCTCTCTCTCTCCTAGGTCAGTGTACCCAGAACAGTGTGCACTCTATCCTCTCCTCTCTCTCCTAGGTCAGTGACCCACAACAGTGTGCACTCTATCCCTTCTCCTCTCCTGGGTCAGTGACTCAGAACAGTGTGCACTCTATCCCTCCCTCTCCTAGGTCAGTGACCACGAACAGTGTGCACTCTATCCTCTCTCCTGAGGTCAGTGACCAGAACAGTGTGCACTCTATCCCTCTCCTCTCCTAGTGTCTAGTGACCCAGAAAATCGTGTGCACTCTATCCCTTCTTCCTCTCCTAGGTCAGTGACCAGAACAGTGTGCACTCTATCCCTCTCCTCTCCTCTCCTAGGTCAGTGACCCAGAACAGTGTGCACTCTATCCTCCTCTCCTCTCCTCTCCTAGGTCAGTGACCAGAACAGTGTGCACTCTATCCCTCTCCTCTCCTCTCCTAGGTCAGTGACCCACAACAGTGTGCACTCTATCCCTCCCCTTTCTCCTAGGTCAGTGACCCACAACAGTGTGCACTCTATCCCTCTCCTCTCCTAGGTCAGTGACCCAAACAGTGTGCACTCTATCCCTCTCCTCTCCTAGGTCAGTGACCCAAACAGTGTGCACTCTATCCCTCTCCTCTCCTCTCCTAGGTCAGTGACCCAAACAGTGTGCACTCTATCCCTCTCTCTCCTCTCCTAGGTCAGTGACCCAAACAGTGTGCACTCTATCCCTCTCCTCTCCTAGGTCAGTGACCCACAACAGTGTGCACTCTATCCCTCTCCTCTCCTAGGTCAGTGACCTAAAACAGTGTGCACTCTATCCCTCTCCTCTCCTCTCCTAGGTCAGTGACCCAGAACAGTGTGCACTCTATCCCTCTCCTCTCCTAGGTCAGTGACCCAGAACAGTGTGCACTCTATCCCTCTCCTCTCCTCTCCTCTCCTAGGTCATTGACCCTGAACAGTGTGCACTCTATCCCTCTCCTCTCCTCTCCTAGGTCAGTGACCCAGAACAGTGTGCACTCTATCCCTCTCCTCTCCTAGATCAGTGACCCAGAACAGTGTGCACTCTATCCCTCTACTCTCCTCTCCTCTCCTAGGTCAGTGACCCAGAACAGTGTGCACTCTATCCCTCTCCTCTCCTCTCCTCTCCTAGGTCAGTGACCCAGAACAGTGTGCACTCTATCCCTCTCCTCTCCTCTCCTAGGTCAGTGACCCACAACAGTGTGCACTCTATCCCTCTCCTCTCCTGGGTCACTGACCCAGAACAGTGTGCACTCTATCCCTCTCCTCTCCTAGGTCAGTGACCCACAACAGTGTGCACTCTATCCCTCTCCTCTCCTAGGTCAGTGACCCAGAACAGTGTGCACTCTATCCCTCTCCTCTCCTAGGTCAGTGACCCAGAACCGTGTGCACTCTATCCCTCTCCTCTCCTCTCCTAGGTCAGTGACCCAGAACAGTGTGCACTCTATCCCTCTCCTCTCCTCTCCTAGGTCAGTGACCCAGAACAGTGTGCACTCTATCCCTCTCCTCTCCTCTCCTCTCCTAGGTCAGTGACCCAGAACAGTGTGTACTCTATCCCTCTCCTCTCCTCTCCTAGGTCAGTGACCTAAAACAGTGTGCACTCTATCCCTCTCCTCTTCCTTTTCGTCACTGTTCATTAAAAGTACATACTGGAAGGAGAAGTTTGCATGCAACACTGCTCATTTTTCCCCAAATACCTGGCCATGCTTGTATTGGAAGAAGTTTGCATGCAACACTGCTCATTTTCCCCCAAATACCTGGCCATGCTTGTATTGGAAGGAGAAGTTTGCATGCAACACTGCTCATTTTCCCCCCAATACCTGGCCATGCTTGTATTGGAAGGAGAAGTTTGCATGCAACACTGCTTATTTTCCCCCAAATACCTGGCCATGCTTGTACTGGAAGGAGAAGTTTGCATGCAACACTGCTCATTTTCCCCCCAAATACCTGGCCATGCCTATACTGGAAGGAGAAGTTTGCATGCAACACTGCTCTTTTTCCCCCCAAATACCTGGCCATGCTTGTACTGGAAGGAGAAGTTTGCATGTAACACTGCTCATTTTCCCACCAAATACCTGGCCATGCTTATACTGGAAGGAGAAGTTTGCATGTAACACTGCTCATTTTCCCACCAAATACCTGGCCATGCCTGTAACTAGGCAGGCAGTCAGACTCCCGACTTTAAAGGATGCTTCCTTAATTCACTGAGGACACAGACAATTATACTACCATCAGATTTTTGAAGGTTGAAGACAGCTTCCCCCCCCCCCCCCCTCCTTGCCCTCTCCCCATGTGAGAGTTCTAAGCCTAAATACATGTTAACATTGATCTCAGTAACACTACTCCCATGTGACAGTTCAAAGCCTAAATACATGTTAACGTGGATCTCAGTTACACCCCCCATGTGACAGTTCAAAGCCTAAATACATGTTAACGTCGATCTTAGTAGCACCCCCCACCCCATGTAACAGTTCAAAGCCTAAATACATGTTAACGTGGATCTCAGTAACACCCTCCATGTGACAGTTCAAAGACTAAATACATGTTAACGTCGATCTTAGTAGCACCCCCACCCCATGTAACAGTTCAAAGCCTAAATACATGTTAACATATAATCTCAGTAACACCCTCCATGTGACAGTTCAAAGACTAAATACATGTTAACGTAGATCTTAGTAGCACCCCCCACCCCATGTAACAGTTCAAAGCCTAAATACATGTTAACATATAATCTCAGTAACACCCTCCATGTGACAGTTCAAAGACTAAATACATGTTAACGTAGATCTCAGTAACACCCCCCATGTGACAGTTCAAAGCCTAAATACATGTTAACCTGGATCTAAGTAACACCCTATGTGACATTTCAAAGCCTAAATACATGTTAACCTGGATCTCATCACCTTCCATACTCTCATCAGTATCTGACAAAAGCTTTTGGCCTGGAGCAAGTCTTGTCTATTTTGAAGTGTGTATATTTCTGTAGGTCTATGTCATTGTTTTATCTATGTGGGCTACCTATGATCTCCTGTCTTTGATATGTGTTTGTGTGTGTGTGTGTGTGTGTGTGTGTGTGTGTGTGTGTGTGTGTGTGTGTGTGTGTGTGTTTGTCTGCCTGTAAAACTGTCTGCACTGCTGATGTTTCTGGCTGTATGGTCGTTTGTTTGCTTTGGATTGGTGGTTTGGTTTGGTTTGGTTTGGTTTGGTTTGGTTTGGTTTGGTTCGGTTCGGTTCGGTTCGGTTCGGTTCGGTTCGGTTCGGTTCGGTTTGGTTTGGTTTGGTTTGGTTTGGTTTGGTTTGGTTCGGTTCGGTTTGGTTTGGTTTGGCTTAACATGGTTTGGTTTGGTTTGGTTTGGTTTGGTTTGGTTTGGCTTAACATGGTTTGGTTTGGTTTGGTTTGGTTTGGTTTGGTTTGGTTTGGTTTGGTTTGGTTCGGTTCGGTTCGGTTCGGTTCGGTTCGGTTTGGTTTGGTTTGGCTTAACATGGTTTGGTTTGGTTTGGTTTGGTTTGGTTTGGTTTGGTTTGGTTTGGCTTAACATGGTTTGGTTTGGTTTGGTTTGGTTTGGTTTGGTTTGGTTTGGTTTGGTTTGGTTTGGTTTGGTTTGGTTTGGTTCGGTTCGGTTCGGTTCGGTTTGGTTTGGTTTGGCTTAACATGGTTTGGTTTGGTTTGGTTTGGTTTGATTTGGTTTGGTTTGGTTTGGTTTGGTTTGGTTTGGTTTGGTTTGGTTTGGTTTGGTTTGGTTTGGTTTGGTTTGGTTTGGCTTAACATGGTTTGGTTTGGTTTGGTTTGGTTTGGTTTGGTTTGGTTTGGTTTGGTTTGGTTTGGTTTGGTTTGGTTTGGTTTGGTTTGGCTTAACATGGTTTGGTTTGGTTTGGTTTGGTTTGGTTTGGTTTGGTTTGGTTTGGTTTGGCTTAACATGGTTTGGTTGGTTGGTTTGGTTTGGTTTGGTTTGGTTTGGTTTGGTTTGGTTTGGTTGGTTTGGTTTGGTTTGGCTTAACATGGTTTGGTTTGGTTTGGTTTGGTTTGGTTTGGTTTGGTTTGGTTTGGCTTAACATGGTTCGGTTTGGTTTGGTTTGGCTTAACATGGTTCGGTTTGGTTTGGTTGGGTTGGGGTGGGTTTGATTTGGTTGGGTTTGGTTTGGTTTATTTTGGTTTGGTTCGGTTTGGTTTGGTTTGGCTTTGTTTTATTTTGAATGCATATTGCTTCCTTTTTTTCAGCATTAAAGTTGGCATTTTTTTGTACTTTGTACATTCATTTAATTCTTGTGATTTTTTTT
>JASPKP010004038.1:0-18446 GCA_030674155.1 Stramonita haemastoma | reverse complement strand
TGGTAGTAGGGGGTGTTGCAGGGGTTGGGGGGTTTCCAAAGTTTTGATGGTTGAAAACCCCAAATGTTTTCCCTTTTGGGGGCCCTCTTTTTCTCTTGCCCCGACTTTTTCCTTGCAGGATGGTTTTTGCTGGGAGTGTTGTTTCTTGTGGTGTACCAAACCACATCAGCTTTCCCTTTTTTGGTGGAGAGCAAAGGTCGGGGGGCCCACACGTTTTTGTTTTTCCTTCTTTCACAAAATTTAAATTGGGCCCTTGTGTTTTTTGTATGATATTCCATTACCTGCATTGAAAGAAAATTTCCCGTCGGGTTCCACCAGGTAAATCATTTTTCATGGGAGTGTTCCCCCCGCCCCCGGGAAAAAAAAGTCCTTGTTTTTTTTCCCTATGATCGGGGTTTTATGTTTTACGACAGTCAAAAAAACCTTCATAAAAGATGTATCCCTCCCCCATGAAAAAACTAAACCTTTTATCGGGGACCTCTGCTTTCGGGTTTGTCTGCCCCGTCTGCCCCGGTCTGTCTGTCTGTCGGGTCTGTCTATCTTTTTTTTTCGGTCCGAACGTCTCATTTTCCCCTTTCTAATTTAGCCTTAAAATTTTTTGTTTTGAGAAATGATATGGGGGGTTTTTTCTCTTTTTTTTTTTGGGTTTAAAATCTCTTATACTTCATTATCTTTCATTTTTTTTGTAAATTTATCTTGTTGCTTTTTTCCATGCATGCAAAAAACCCCAAATTTCATGTTTAAAAAACAATGTAAAACATGATTAAAACATTTTTTTAAAAAATATTTAAAAAAAACGAAAAGAAAGAAAATTCATCGCGATGAATTTTCCCACGCCTTTAAATTTCCTTTTTTCCTTCGTTTTTTGTTTTTGTGCCCCTTAGAGAAAGAAAGGGAAAAACAATGGGTGAGCCCGGGTTTTGGGTTTTCAGGGGGGTGCCCCCCAAATCAAAAGAAAGTTTAATGTTTTTGGGGTCATTCAAGTTTGTGTAAGTTACCCCCCCCCCACCAGCTCCTAAAAAGTCTTCCCAAAGGGTTTTTGTTCGGGATCTCTTGCTATTCCATGGATAATCAAGTTTTTTTTTTTTTTTTTTTTATTTTCCTTTTTTAACTTAGTCCTCCTTTGTTTTTTTTTTTTTTTTTTTTTACTAAATACCCGGGTTTTATTTTTTTTTTTTGCATTTTTTCTTCTTTCAATAGTTAATTTTTTAGGAAGGAATTTTTGCGGTTTTTTTTAAGGACGTTCCCCCTTGCCAAAATAAAAACCCCGGAGTTCTGGGTTCGTACCCGCCCCCCGCCCCTTTTTTTTTTTCCCCATTTTTTGACAAAAAAAAAAACCGAACTGAATGTCAAAGCCCAATTGGGAAAAGGGAGCCCTATAAAAACCGGGGGGGCCCCCCCCGGGTTTGCGAAGCACACAGAACATCTTGCGCACACTTTAAAAACCCCGTTCCCCCTTTTCGGAATTTGCAGGCCACCGTGTGCCGGTGGGGAGTGGAAAAACAAAATTATATTAAAAAAAACCAAAATGCCACAGGGGGTCGTGTTTGGGACATGGCCCCTGAGGAAAAGTAAAGGGAGTTGGGAGCCCGGGGGCGGCTGGGGGCTTTAGGTTATGGCAACGTTCTGGTGGCCCCGCGACGGTACGGGAAACCCATTCGTATTGGTCATTTCCCTTTTTCCAAGGGGTCATTCTAGTGCGGGGAGGGGGGGGGGGTTGCTCCCATGGGTAAAAAGCTTGCCCTCCATACTTACTTACCCGATTTTGGCGCTCAAAAGGGACTAAGAGCGCAACCCAAGTCCCCCCGAAAATGATGGGTGCCTATTGCTCATTAGTTCATTTTTCTCTTCTTAAACTGTCCACAGATACCCCCAAAGTCGTCATTTTGCGTCTGCCCCGAATGGGATTGCTGTGGGTCTGCCCGTTTTTTGTCATGCATTTCTGAAGGATTTTAACTGAACCCGACATCTTTCACAGTCAGGTCGGAATAAACACGCCCCCCTGGGGTTGGCTCTCTTTTCTTTCTCTCTCTCTCTCTCTTCTTCTTCTCTCTCTCTCTCTCCCCTCTCTCTCTCTCTCTCTCACTCTCTTCCTTTTCCCCCTCTTCTCCCCCTTCCCCCTTTCTCCCCTCTTCCCCCTTCCCCTCTCTCTTCTCCCCCCTCTCCCCAACCCCTCTCTTTTCTCCTTCTCTCTCTCTCTCTCTCTGCCCCTTCTGTCCCCCCATTCATCATCCTTTGGGGTTCTGGAACCCAAAAGCGCCCTGTTTTGGCCCGGGTTTAATTCAATGCCCCCCACACGTACGCCCACACTCACTAAACTCACGGCACACCACATATACACACCCCCATACTTTAACAAAAACACGCGCGGGGGCACGTAAGCGCGTGAAAAACACACACACACACCAAAACCACAAACACACCACACACCCCAAAAACACACAACACACCCCAAAACCCACCACACCCCACCACACACACCGTAATATTTTCAACTACGTAAACATAAATTAGTTAAAAAGTTGTAATTGTTCCCCCACACACCAACAAATCGTTAAATCGGGAAAAGGAAAGAGAGACCTTTTTGGGCAAACCAAAAGGGGTGGGGTCCTTAACCTGTTTCTAAAAATTTTATTTTGGGAAATTTTTTATCCTCTTCCTGTCAGTGACCAAAATTCTACTCCCCGGGAAACTTGCTTTGAACAATCCCCCAAAACATTGTTTGTTTTTGGGGTGTGTGTGTGCACGCGCATGTGTGTGCGTGTACGCACGCACGAAAGCACGCCCCGCCCAAAGTATGTTTGTGTTTTGTGTGGGTATGAGTGTGTTGTGTGTGTTGTGTGTGTGTGTGTGGTGTGTGTGTGTGGGTGTTGTGTGTTGTTGTGTGGTTGTGTTTTGTGTGTGTGTGTGATTGTGTGTGTGTGTGTGTAATTGTGTGTGGTGTGTGTTGTGTGTGTGTTTTGGGGGGTGTGGTGTTTTGTGTGTCTTTTGTATGTGGGGTGGGGGTTTTGTGTGTGTGTGTGTGTGTGGGGTGTTGTGTGTGTGGTGTGTGTGGTGTGTGTGTGTGTTTTGTAAAAACTTTTTTAAATTGGGTTCCCGTAGCCCCCGTCCCCCCCCCCCCCACTTCTCCCCTCTTTTCCTCTCTCTCTCTTCCCCTCCCCTTTTTCCTCTCTCTCTCTCTCTTTTCTCTCTCTCTCTCTCTTTTCCCCCTCTCGCTCTCTCTCTCCCAAATTTTCGTCTGGGTATGATTTTAAATTTGAGAAAACCTAGGAAAGGTTCGCAAGGGACTTTTAAAATTAAAATTTCGACACCTTTCCCAAAAAAACCGTCATTAGAATACACCCCCCCTGTAAAAGGGCAAAAGCCGAAAAAAATTAGGAAAACAAAAAACAAAAACCCCAACACACCACACAAAACCAAACACACAAAATTTTAATATTTATAAAATATATATATATATTTTATATAATATAAAAGGGTAGGGGGGTGTCCGTGTTGGGGTTGCTAGCGTGCTGCGGTGCGTGGTGTGTGGGTGCGTGGTGGGTGTGGGCGTGTGTGTGTGTGGGGCGTGTGTGTGTGGTGTACTTCCCTTTAATACCCCACCTCCTTCCGGCCCATATTGTAAACAAAGCATGAAACTGTTTTAGATGAGTTGTTTTTTAAAAAACATAATTAAAGGAAAAAACTGAAAAGAAACGGTCCTTAAACCCTGTAGCGTAGATAAAAAACGTCCACCTCCTGTCGTTTTGTTTCACCTAGTATGACTGAACAAAAACCCAAAGGAAATTAAACACACACACACACATGCGGGGCGCGCCCGCACACACACAAAAAACACAAAAATTTGGTAAGGCATCCATGCCACAAGCGAAGGTATATACACACTTTAATCCCAATAGGAAAAAGGAGAAATGAAATTTTTGGGAAAAAAATTTTAATTTTAAAACCCAGCAAAAAAAAACCCAAATTTCCCTTTGATAAACAGAAGAAAAAGGGGTCCTTTAAACCCTTAATTTGTAAAAAAATCATGGGATAGATAGAAAATAGATAATAGATAGTTAGGTTAATAGTTTGATAGATAGATTTTAGATTTTGATATAGATATAAAAAATAGATGATAGATAGATAGATAGGGGAGAGAGAGAGAGAGAGAGAGAGAGAGAGAGAGAGAGGGAGAGAGAGAGGAGAAACAGACGACAGACAGAAAAGACAGACAGACAGCCCCCAGACAGACAACAGACAGACAGACAAAAAGACAGCCCAGACAAAACAGACAGACGGGACAGCCGACAGACAAAAAAGACAGAGAGGACAGAGGGGACAGAAAGAAAGGGGACGGGAGAGAGAAAAGAAGAGAGAGAGAGACAGGGGAAAACCCAGCCCCCAACAGAAGAGGTTTATTATTTTCATTCATTCTTTTACTTTTGGGGGACAAGGGGCCCTAAAAAATTTCATGTGCTTTTTTAATCCATTTCTCGTGTGCATGCATTTTTAAAACAAAGGGTTTGTCACCCCGCCCCCTTGGGTAAAAATGGTTTTCTCAAAAAAAAATCGAAACCCCTTTTAAACTAAAGTTAGATGTTTGCTTTTCCTGTTTTTAAAAAAAAAAAAAAAACGAAAACAAACTATTTTTTAGGAAATCGAAGAGTGGGCCCCTTAAACCCCCGGTGTGTAAAAATTGAAAAAATATACGAAACCCGTTTTTTGTTGGGTCGTTTTAATTAACAAAACGGGGATGTCAGCATGCGGGGTACAAATAAGGTGAATGACTCAAATTTTTATGGTACAAAAGCCACAAAAGAGTTTGTTTACCTTAGGGGTTTCAAGAAAAATCCCAGAGGAGAGGAAAGAGGGGGGGGGGGAGAGGAGAGAGGGGGGAAAGGGAGAAAAGTGAAGAGAGTTGTAGAGATAAAAGAGAGTAAGAAAAGGAGGGAGGAAGAGGGGAAAGGGGAACACACACACACCCCCACACACACACAACACCAAACACCACCAACACCAACACAAACAAAACAACACAAACAAAAAAAAACCCCCAAACAAAAAAACACACACATGCACGCACGCACGCACTCACGAAAAACACACACATCCATGTGTATTTACACGCTCCTCCCAAAATGATACGAAAAACAGTATGAAAATTTTCCCCCAGAAATCTAAGTTTCACCCGGAAAAAAAAAAACCCCAAACATTTTACAAAACCCAAAGAGAAAGGGTTTTTAACCTACGTATATCTTTTATTTACTTGCAAAAAATTATTATTTAAATTATTATACACAATTTTCCTGTTGGGTGTTTCAAAAAAGGTTTTTTTAAAAAAACATCGAGTAGGGGAATTAAAACCCGGTTTCCCAATGGGTTCAAAACAAAAAACGCAGAAAAGTTTCCTTTATTAAACAAATAATGAGAGAGAGAGAGGGAGAGAGGGGAGAGAGAGAGGAGAGGGGGAGAGAGAGAGGGGAGAGAGAGAGAGAGAGAGAGAGAGAGGGGAGAGAGAGAAGGGGGAAAGGGGGAGAGGGGGGGGAAAGAGAGAAAAAAAAAAGAAGAGAGAGAGAAGAGAGAGGAGAAAAGAGAGAGAGAGAAGAGAGAGAGAGAGAGAGAGAGAGAGGAGAAAGAGAGAAGGAGAGAGAGAGAAAGGAGAATAAGCAGCCAGAAAAACAGAAAAATACAAAACCAGAGGGGAAAGACAAAGAGACAGGGACGGAGGAGAGGAAATGCTAATTTTTATTTTGGGGGTTTAAGGGAGTAAGCCCTCCTGTGCCAATTTCCCAAAAAAACCCCAGTCCCCCGTGTGCTTTTGCTTTTTAAAAACAAATGTTGTCATTGGGCCCCTCCGGTCCCGGGGGCTGCTTTTGGAAAGTTAAAACAAGTTTTTTAACCGGCATTGCTTTAAAAAAAAGAAGTTGAGAAATCGAAGGCTAGGCCTTAACCCGGGTTTGTAAAATTATAAAAACACACACACACACACCCCCAACAACACACACACCACACACCCCCAACCCCAAAACCACACAAAAACACACCACACCCCCACACACAACACACACCAACCACACACACCACACCCCCAACACACAAAAACACACCACACAGGGGAAAAAGGGAAGAAAGAGAGAGAGAAGAGGAAGAGGGGAGAAGAGAGAGGAGAGGAGAGGGGGGGGCAGGGGAAAAGGGGAGGGGAGAAGGGGAGAGAGAGAGGGGAGAGGAGAGAAGAGGGGGAGAAAAGGGAGGGGAGAGAGGGGAAAAGGGGGAGAGAGAGAGAAACACGAACACAAAAACCACTAAAACATGAACACTGAACATGAACAGAAATTTTTTAAAATGTACATGGGGCCTTGGGACCACAATACACTTTCAGGGAAAAAATGAAAAGCAAAAAAAAAAATTTTTTTTTAAAAATTTTAATTTTCCCTTTTTTGGGGGGAAAAATAGTGCACTTTTGAAAAAAAAAATTTAAAAAAAATTAAAAAAAGGGGGGGGCCCGGGGGGAAAAAAAAAAGGGGGGGGGGTTTTTTTTTTTTCCCCCAAAAAAAGGGGTTTTCCCCCAAAAAAAGGGGTTTAAAAAACCCCAAAAAAATTTTTTTAAAAAAAAAAATTTTAAAAAATTTTTGGGTTTTTGGGGGGAATTTTTAAAAAAACCAAAACCCCCCCAAAAAAAAACCAAAAAAAAAATTTTAAAAAAAAAAAGGGGGGGGGGGCCCCCCCAAAAAAAAAAAAAAAAAAAAAAAAAAAAGGAAAAAAAAAAATTTTTAAAAAAAAGGGGGGGGGGGGGGGAAAAAAAATTTTTTTAAAAAAAAAAAAAAAAAAAGGGGGGGGGGGGGGGGGAAAGGGGGGGGGGGGGAGGGGGGGGGGGGGGTGAGGGAAAGGGGGGGGGGGGGAAAAAGGGGGGGGGTTTTTTAAAAAATTTTTTTTTTTTTTTTTGGGGTTTTTTTTTTTTTTTTTTTGGGGGGGGGTTTTTTTTTTTTTTGGGGGGGGGGAAAAAAAAGAGAGAGGGGGGGGGGGGGGGGGGGGGGGGGGGAGAAAGAGAAAAAAAAAACCCGGGGGGGAAAAAAAAAAAAAATTTTTTTTTTTAAAAAAAAAAAAAAAAAAAACAAAAAAATTAAAAAAAAAAAAAGGGGGGGGGGGGGGGGGGGGAGGGGGAAAAAAAAAAAAGGGGGGGAAAAGAGAAGGGGAGAGAAGGGGGGGGGGAAGAGAAAAGGGGGGGGTTTTTTTGGGGGTTTTTTTTTTTTGGGGGTTTTTGGGGTTTTTGGGGGGGGGGGGGGGGCCCTTTTTTTGGGAAAAAAAAATTTAAAAAAGGGGGGGAAGGGGGAAAAAAAAAAAAAAAAAAAAGAAAAGAAAAAAAAAAAAAAAGGGGGGAAAAAAAAAAGGGGGGGGGGGGGAAAAAAAAAAAAAAAAAGGGGAAAAAAAACCCCCCGGGGGAAAAAAAAAATTTTTGGGGGGGGGAAAAAAAAGGGGGGTTTTTGGTTTTGTTTTTGGGGGGTTTTTTGGGGGGGGGGGGGGAAAAAAAAAAAAAAAAAAAAAAAAAAAGGGAAAAAAGGGGAAAAAAAAAAAAAAAAGAAAAAAAAATTTTTTTTTTTTTTTTTTTTTTTAAAGGAAAAGGGGAAAAAACCCCAAAAAAAAAAAAGCGGGGTTTTGGGGAAAAAAAAAAAGGGGGGGAAAAAAGGGGGGGAAAAAGGGGGGGGTTTTTAAAAAAGGGAAAAAAAAAAAAAAAAAAATTTTTGGGGGGGGTGGTTAAAAAGGGGGAAAAAAAAGGGGGGGGAAAAAAAAAAAAAAATTTAAAAAAAAAAACCCCGGGGGGGGGGGGAAAAAAAAAAAAGGGGGAAAAATTTTTTTTTAAAAAAAAAAGGGGGGGGGGGAAAAAAAAAAAAAAAAAGGGGGGAAAAAAAAAAAAAAAGGGGGGAAAAAAAAAAAAAATTTTTTTTTTAAAAAAAGGGAAAAAAAAAAAAAAAAGGGGGGGGGAAAAAAAAGAGAGGGAGGGGGAGGGGGGGGGAGAAAGAAAAGGAAAAAAAAAGGGGAAAAAAAAGGAAAGGGAAAAGGGGGGGGGGGAAGGGGGGGGGAAAAAAAAAAGGGGGTTTTGGGGGAAAAAAAAAGGATAATTTTTTTTTTTTTTTTTTCCCCCTTTTTTTGGTTTTCCCCCCCCCCCCAAAAAAAAAATTTTTGGGGGGGGAAAAAAGGGGGGGGGGGGGGGGGGGGGGGGGGGGGGGCCCCTTTGGTTCCCCCCGGTTTGGGGCCCCCCCCCCCCCCCCCGGGTTTTGGGGGCCCCCCCTTTTTTTTTTTCCCCCCCGGGGGGGGGCCCCACAAAACCCAAAAAAACCCCCCCCCGGGGGAAAAAAAAGCCCCCCCCCCCCCCTTTTTTTTTTTTGGGGGGCCCAATTTTTTTTCCCCCCCCCCCCCCCGGGCTTTTTTTTGGGGGGGGGGGGGGGCCCCCCCCCCCCGGCCCCCCCCCGGCCCCCCCCTTTCCCCCCAACCCCCAAACCCCCCCCCAAAACCCCCCCCCCCCCCCCCCCCCCCCCCAAAAAAAACCCCCCCCCCCCACCCCCCCCCCCCAACCCTTTCCCCCTGGCCTTTGGGGTTTTTTTTTTTTTCCCAAAAACCCCCCAAAAGAAAAAAACCCCCCCCTTTTTCCCCCCCCCCTCCAATTTTAAAAAAAAAAAAAAAAAAAAAAAACCCCCCCCCCAAACCAAAAAAATTTTTTTTTTAAAACCCCCCCCCCACCCCCCTTTTTTTTTCCCCCCTCTTTTTTTTTCTTTTTCCCCTTTTTTTTTTTTTCCCCCCCCCCATTTTTTTTTTCCCCCCCCCCCAAAAAAACCCCCCCCCCCCCCTTTTCCCCCAAAAAACCCCCAAAAAGGGGGAAAAAAAAACCCCTTTTTTTTCCCCCCCCCCCCCCAAAAAAAAAGTAAAAAAAAGGGGGGGGAAAAGGGCCCCCCCCAAAAAAAATTCCCTTTTTAAATAAACCTTAAAATTTAAAAAAAATTTTTTTTTTTTCCCCCCCTTTTTTTTTTTTTTTTTTTCCCCCCTTTTTTCCCCCCCCTTTTCCCCCCTTTTTTTTTTTTTTAAAAAAAAAAAAGGGGAAAAGGGAAAAAAAACCCCCCCCTTTTTTAAAAAAATTTTTTTTTTTCCCCCCCTTTTTTTTTTTTAAAAAAAAAAAAAAAAAAACCCCCCCCCAAAAAAAAACTAAAAACCCAAAAAGGGCCCCCCCCTTTTAAAAAAAAAACACCAAAAACCCCCCCAAAAAAAACCCCCCAAAGAAACAAAACCCCCCCAAAAAATTTCCTGGGGGGAAAAATTTTTTTTTTGGGTTAAAAACCCCTTTTTTTTCAACCAAAAACCTTTTTAAAAAAAAACCTTTAAAAAAATTTTTTTTGGGGGGGTTTTTTGGGGGGTTGGGGGGGGGGGGGGAAAAAAAAAAACTGCCCTGTCTGGGTGTAGGTTTAGGCACCTGTATAAAGAAGCATAGGGTTTTCTTAACGGCAGGCCCCAGAAACACGAGCTGTCTGTCATCTGTCTACAGTCAGGTGGCTAGTGATCTATGTGTGTGTGTGTGTGTGTGTGTGTGTGTGTGTGTGTGTGTGTGTCTCTCTCTCTCTCTCTCTCTCTCTCTCTCTCTCTCTCTCTCTTCTCTCTCTCTCTCTCTCTCTCTCTCTCTCTTTTGAATCCGAACGAACAAATATTGAAAGTGTACATGTTTTCTCCCACCAGTCTATTTGAGGCCTGTTCCTCCCCTTCTTTGCAGCTGTTGGGGTTTTATCTTTCGGCTTGACAGGCAATGTACAACAGACGTCACGTCCTTTTACTCCTGTATGCGTCACTGCAATGCTTTGTAAGTAATGCTATCTCACCGTTCGTCATCTGGTGATGAGTATGTTTTGAAAAACGCAAAACAGGCGGTGTGGATGGAGAGTGAGACTCCTGGCCTGAAGAAACAGGGGGCCTGCGGTCGAATCACGTGATTCCATGGGGGTAGGGGATGGTAGCTGGTAATCACTGGTGACTGTAACATTTGATCTGAGTCTATTCCATTCATCTTACGTCTTTTCACAAAATGTGATATTAGACATTAAAAAAAAAGTGTGTGAGTGTGTGTGTGTGTGTGTGTGTGTAGGGGGGGGGGGAGGGGGGGTAGGGAGGAGAAGTTTTGGAAGTGGGGAAGGGGATTTAATTCACTAAATCTATACGGAACAGTTAAGAAAAATAAACACAAATGTAAATAACTCTTGAATACAGAATAGTAACAATTATAAATCATAAACAGAATCTAACGCATGAGCAATAAAACTATTTATAACCAGATATATATATATATATATATATATATATATATATATATATATATATATATATATATATATATATATATATATATATATATATATATTATAACACTGTTTCGTTTTATCAGATGCTAATAAAGTTTTGGCACATATATCTAGAAGATACATTTTGTATTCAGACATGACATTAACCATTAATTCAAGCTTTTTCACAAAGTAAAAATAAATGCCTTATTTGTTAGATGACACCGAAACCTCAGCTTCTCTAGGGGCCAGCATATTGAGGGCGGCGACCATCTCCTCTCCCTGGCTGCTTTACCTTCCCTGACCCTAAAGAGGGCAGGTACCCGTTTATAGCTGGGTGAACCGTACACCCATTCAAACTGGCAACCATGCTCAATGCCGCTTAATCTTAGCTTGGGGAAAGCGAGCGCTCTGACCACTGAGCTATCCCGTCCCCGAACAAAGAGTGCCTACTCGTAGACCAGAAACCGTTGCTACTGCTGAGGCCATTTCTATGTCGGCTGTTGATGTTCCGTTGTTTGTTTATTGTGCTGCTAACGGTCGTAAGCATTTTTTTAAAAATCATATTTTTCTATATCTATCTAGGCATTCATGTACTCGAATTTCTATTTATTTGTTATACTTCTCCATGTCATTGTTTCCTTGCTTGGTTTTCATTTTATTTCATTTCTTCTTCAAGCCTCATATCAGCAAGAATGAACGCATTCTAAATGAAAAATTAACGCAACAACAGCACTCCCCCCAAAAAAAAAAACAACAACAACAAACAAACCCAACAACAACAACAACAAAACTGCCATGAAGATCGGTGGTCTAGACATAACACATCTGCCGAGAAAGCGAACAGTCCGGGTCGGAAGTGTGGCAGTGGTTCGATCCCCGTTTGGGCCCGAACCTTTTTCCCCATCCATTGAACCATGAGTGGTGGTCTGGGTGCTAGTCTTTCGATGAGACGATAAACTGAGGTGCTGTGTATAACACATGATTTAGCGCACATAAACGAACCTACGGCAACAAGAGGATTGTCCCTGGCAAAATTCTGTCGAAAAAGCCACTCTGATAGGGAAACAAATACAGTTGCAGACAGAAAAAAATGGGTGGCGCAGCTCTCCCGGGGAAGAGCAGTTTGAATTTCACGCAGAGAAATCTGCCGTGACTTAAAGTAGGATACAATACAACACAATAATACAATACAATACAATAATACAATACAACACAATGATACAACACAATAATACTATCGCTACCCCGACCCCCCCCAACCCCCATACCCCTGACCACCCACGCCCCCACGTGCCAACAAGCTCACGTGTCAGCCAGATGCCTAGCATTAATTTTGTCCTGACCTTCACTCGCCTCTAAAAAAAAAAAACGCCGCCCGGAAATTCCTGAGGGTTGGTGGGATAAGGTAAAAGCCAGGTAAATAATGACCTTCATTACTGAGGTAAGCCCCCAGAGCGCCCGCAACACTGGCTGTGTCGCCTTTGAATCAATACGCTGCGAAGTCCACACTGGTCAGCTGACAGTGCTAGCTACCGCTAAATTTGGCCACATACCAGCCGTTTGAGATGTAGGGATGGGGAGGGGAGGGGGAGGGGAGGGGGGGGAGGTGAAACTGATCTAAAGCGGATTGTCTGGTATCATACAGGTAGGTAAGCGGCCTGGATTATAAGATTCCGTTCGGCTGTATGTACTGTAGTAAATTATTTTATAAAATAAAAATAAATATAAACAAAGCGGATTGTCTGGTATCATACAGGTAGGTAGCGACCTGGATCATGGATTATTCGATTCCGTTCAGCTGTGTGTAGTGTAGTAAATGATACCCGCATGACTCATTCAATGTATTATTTTTAGGAGAGATAGCCCTGTGTTTTTCATCCAAGACAAGGTTTTTGTGGCTGAGTGAGTGAGTGTCTGAGTGTAAGTAAGTAAGTAAGTCTTCAATTTTAACGTCTTTCCACTTTAAGTGATACCAGACGACCCTAAGATAGGAGACTGGATAGGTAAGAGAGAGAGAGGAGAGAGAGAGAGAGAGAGAGAGAGAGAGAGAGAGAGGAGAGAGAGAGAGAGAGAGAGAGGAGATGAGAGAGAGAGAGAGAGAGAGAGAGAGAGATCTAATGTGTGTGTATGCACGCGCGCGCGCGCGCGCGCGCGCGCGTGTGTGTGTGTGTGTGTGTGTGTGTGTGTGTGTGTGTGTGTGTGTGTGTGTGAGAGAGAGAGAGAGAGGAGAGGAGAGAGAGAGAGAGAGAGAGAGAGAGAGAGGAGAGAGAGAGATGAGAGAGGAGAGGAGAGGAAGAGAGAGAGAGGAGGAGAGAGAGAGAGAGAGAGAGGAAGAAGTAACAGCAAATAAAAGGTATTCTTAACATTAACAGATCAAGAAAAATATTGAACATTTAAAAATACCAAAAGAACTACAAGAACTACAATAAATGCCCTATAGGACTTAACAACAAACCTTTAGCAATGTCAAACGTTAGATTTACATTGTTCAAAACTTCATCAATGGCATACTCAGAAAAAGGCAGGGAGATGATGTTTTAAGTTCTTACATTCAAGTATGATATGGGTATTTGAAATATATCCACCACATAAGCATTTAACATCCTTGCTGAATTTTGTCACGAAAGCATTTAATCTTATCCTAAAAAATAATGCCTTGAGTTTTCTCTCTTTGACAGCATTTGTACAAATCTCTAAATGATCAATGTATTCAACTATGAGTGTCTGAGTGTGTGTGTGTGTGTGGGGGGGGGGGGGGGGGTGCGCTTTTTAACGTCTGTCCACTAAAAAGTGGTTTTAGACAGGACATGGAAAGAAGATGTGGATTAAAGAGAATATAAGTGTGTTTGTTAAGTTAAATGAATGTGTGTGTGCGTGCGTGCGTGCGTGCGTGCGCACGTGCGTGTGCGCGCGTGTGTGCGTGTGTGGTGTTTGTGTGTGTGTTTGTTGTGTGTGGGGTGTGTGTGTGTGTGTGTGTGTGTGTGTGTGTGTGTGTGTGCCTGCATGCCTGCCTACCTGCCTGCCTGCCTGCCTGAATTCTTTCTTACTCATGGAGCGCGCAGACAGCAACTATCGCTGTCTGTCACATAATGAAGGAAAACGCTGTGTAGGGCCGCTAAGTGCCTGACAAGTCAGGTCTAGCGCTTCCCACTTCGGCATTGGCGAACATTCTTATCTTTTCAGTCTTTCTAAAGAAAAATGCAGAAGAATGGGCCAAGAGAAACAGAAAATACATCAGATGGAGGTGACTGGAAGAAAAAACAACCAGACAGAGACAAAACGAGGGATAGACAAGAGGGAATGTCTAGCAGAGAATGTCCTAAAGGGGGATGCTGTTTACATCAACAGGCCCGGCATCCCCCAGGGGAGCCTGACTCCCTCAGAACTAGACTGTCTCTGTCTCTAACCCGTCTCCAGTGCCTCAGGCAGCCCTTGGTGTGCTTCACTGTGACGTGTGGAGCTTCACAGCCTGACCCGGTCCTCTCCAGCCCTGCGTGTGGAGCACCCCTAGTGTCGGCACCCCAGGTCAGTGACGTCATGTCACGTCACGTCAAGGCAGAGGGTGCAGGACTCACACCTGACGTGAGGGTCCCCTTCCTCCACAGCGCATCAAGTCACATGCTTTACCTGTCCTGAAGATTACCTTGGTTAATTAACCTGCATGATGGTATCGCCTGCTCTGTTGGGGGGGGGGGGGGGGGATGTGCTGAATGGCTGACCATCTCCTTTGCTGTTCCCTCCCTTTGCAGGAGGCTGGCCCTGGCCTGCGCCTCAGCCAACACATGCACACTTCAGAGCAAAATCTTTTGTGATGTTTTTGATTATCTATTTTACATTAGTATGGGGCGTTTTTTTTCCGAGCATAATGAACTGAGCACGCATGTACTTTTTATCACTTCTAGCCCCCGTGTGTATGCAGTTTTGTACTTTTTGTCATCGGAACGGTTTTAACGTGTGCGGACCATGTTCTGCGTGTGTTGGCCCACAGGACCTTGGTTTATAGTCTCATCCAAAGGACTTTTGGGGGGGAGTGGAGTCGGCACTGACATTAACTCCAGAGGAAGAATCCTCTCGAGCGCATCATTCTGACCACCAGACTATCCCTAAACAGGCTGTATGCTGGATATCTTAGTATTCCGTAACCCACCAAACGCTGATTTGTTTAAATCGTCTCTCTGGGCTAGAGCTTCCAGAATCGCCAATGTTGAGGCTTGGCTGATTCAAACGTTATGGCCCACCATAAAGGTGGCCCCATTCCAGCTTCACGGTTAGTGTCTACGACACCAGTGTGCATGTGCTTTTTTTCAAATTGTCATCTGTCCCTAATAGCCTACTCTTCCAAAAAACAGAAAAGGTTATAACGTGTGTGCATGATTTTCTGAGTGCACTCGCACACGAGACCTGGTTTATAGTCTCATCCAAAAAACTTTGGGGGAATGGAGGCTGTGCTGGTGTTACCTCCAGGGGAAATATCCCTGGAAAAGGTGCCTCCATGGGGTCCGAACTTGGGCCCTCAGATCACAAGCGCAACGCAATCACCACTAGGCAACATCCCCCCCGCCCTTCCCTCCCCCAGTAGACATGAATTACGGGATGTTTAACGTGCATGTTGGAACTTCTGTTTGTGCATGGAGGTACTGACACACGAGGAGGGTCAAGGCACTATACCAGGTCTGCACTTGGAGCACACCTGGAAGAATGGAAAAGAAGTCCTTGCTTGATTCAACACACTGCTGCCGTGACTCGAACCCAAGACTTCAGGGAATGATGGGATTGAAATCGAATGGTCCTAACCACTCAGTTTTAGCGACTGTCACCCTGCACTATGACATGATCACTGTATGCTGTACTGCTTTCTGACAGCAGTGATATCATCCCTGTCGAGGATGCAGTCACTTCGCCCACCCCTTCATGTCTAAACAAAACATCGTGTCACATTCACCTCTCACAGTTAGCGAAAACACAGAAAACAGTCATCACCGGCCGCCATGGTGCAGTGGTTAGTGGCTTGGGTCTCGGATTGGAAGGTCGCGAGTTCGAATCCCTAAGAGTCATAGGGGATTTTTGTACTCTGTCCGGCTCCTACCCAGAGTGACCGTACTATGGGCTCATTGGGAAGACTGTGACAACACAGTCGAGTTTCATCCACTTTACAGATGCGGGTTTGAGAGTGTTGCTCAAATTACCTGACCAACACTGCAGGTGTCTGTACCTGTCGGGCCCGGTTGACGCCGTGATATTTTACGATAGTAAGCGTAGAGTAAAACCCTGTCTCAGAGCGTATGTAATTCCATAGCAACATCATTACGTCATCCCCACCATTGATCACAATACGTAAAATGTAGTGTTTATGCAGCCTCTTTTAAAAGGTCACATTCCCACTGTCTGACCGTACTGTCGTCGCCGAGAAGTTGTAAAGAGACACGGCAGATCAAATATCTGCACTGTTACAGTATTTTGCATTTTGAACCATTTTATGTCACAGAATATTTTTCTGCGTGAAATTCGGGCTGCTCTCCCCGGGGAGAACGCGTCGCTACAGGTGTAGCGCCTACCTTTTTTCCTTTTTCCTGCATGCAACTGTATTTGTTTCCCTATCAGAGTGACTTTTTTCTACAGAATTTTGCCAGGGTCAACCCCCTTGATGCCGTGGGTTCTTTTACGTACGATAAATAGTGATGTGTAACACACGGGACCTCGATTTATCGTCTCATCCGTAAGACTAGCGCCCAGAGGGTCTAATAGATGGGGGAAAAGTTTTCGGTCCAAACGGGGTACAAACGACCGCACACTCCTACCCGGACTTTTTGCTTTCTAGGCAAGGCGCGTTACCACCTAGACCACTGATCCACGATTCTCGTTCAAGGGGATATTTTCCTCTGGAGTTAACATTTGTGCAGACTCCACTCTCCCCAAAAGTCATTCGGATGAGACTATAAACTGAGGCCCCGCATGCAAACGCACGCAGAACATCTTGCGTACACGTTAAAACCTATTCCGCTTTTCGAAAGAGTAGGCCATAGTGTATTGGTAGGAACAGATGACAAAATTTGCAAAACCGCAGTCACACGGGGACTAGATGTAGAAAAGCACATGTGTGCTTAATCCATTATCCTCGATATAAAAGAATAAATAAATGAATAGCATACACACGCGCGCGCATGCGCGCACGCACACAGACACACACATAATTATGCATGCACACGCAAGTTCACGCGCACTACCATCGACAGGTAAAGGAGAATGTTTAATTTAACACATTTAAAGTTACCATTTGCAAAACAGATTTAGGAAAAGCCGCTCCAACATGGCCGCAGCAGAATAAAGGCTCATTCACACTTCGTAATTATAATCTACTGGGTATAATGAGTATGACGTCAGATCTAAACGATCACAGGCTTCTTTGTTATTTTTGTTGTTATGTTCCAGGGTTAGAGCAGCACGACCATTTTGCCCACCATTACGGTAGCTCACACAGGGATCACATCTCCAATGAGGAAGTGAAAACCAAAATAAAAAATACCATCCGACCATATGAAAAGCTCCTAACTTATGTGAAAAAATCTCAAACTAGTGGTACGGGCACGTCACACGAACATCTGGACTGGCCAAGACTGTCCTACGAGGAATGGTACAAAGAGGAAGACGAATAGGCAGACAGAGAAAAAGATGGGAAGACCACAGTGTGGACAGGCTTTGAGTACAGCGATCTGCTACAGAGGGCCGAGAATCGTGGGGAGAGGAGGAAGCTGTTAACTACATCTGCATTGGTGCCCCCACAGTCCGCGTGACTACGGGATAGATGATGGTGAAGGTAGCAGCATTCCAACTTCAGGGATGATGTCTGAACACCATAGGTTTTTTTTAAATCTTGCTTTTGTCATCCGTTCTTACTGGGTGAATGACCTCTTTAGAAAAGCAGACCAGGTTTCAACGTGTGGGCAAGATGTTCTGCGAGTGTTGGTAAAGGAGGCCTCGCTATTTTTTTCTAATCTGGACATTTTTTCGGGGGGGGGGGGGGGGGGGGGGGGGGGGGGGGGGGGAGGGGTCAGTACTGATGTTTAATTCCAGGGAAAAATTCCTAGGTGGTGGCAAGAACCCTGGCTGTCAGGTCAAGAGTGGAACACACAAACCACTATGTCACCCGCCCTTCCCCCTCCCTCCCTCCCTCCCCAGCTTAGTTCAGGAGTAAGACACGGAGATAACCTGCCAACATTGTCTGATTCATCATGTGGAAGTACTTCACAATATTTTAGCAGTTTCTGTCTGAATCAGAGAGAAGAATTGTTCTCTATGTTTAGGAGCAGACAGCGGGCACAGACAATCTACCAGGAATGCTATTGCTGTGGTTATTGCTGTGGTTATTGCTGTGGTTATAGCTGTTGTTATTGCTGTGGTTATTGCTGTGGTTATTGCTGTGGTTATTGCTGTGGTTTTTTGCTGTGGTTATTGCTGTGGTTATTGCTGTGGTTATTGCTGTGGTTATTGTTGTGGTTATTGCTGTGGTTATTGCTGTGGTTATTGCTGTGGTTATTGCTGTGGTTATTGCTGTGGTTATTGCTGTGGTTATTGCTGTGATTATTGCTGTGGTTATTGCTGTGGTTATTGCTGTGGTTATTGCTGTGGCTATTGCTGTGGCTATTGCTGTGGTTATTGCTGTGGTTATTGCTGTGGTTATTGCTGTGGCTATTGCTGTGGCTATTGCTGTGGCTATTGCTGTGGTTATTGCTGTGGTTATTGCTGTGGTTATTGCTGTGGTTATTGCTGTGGCTATTGCTGTGGCTATTGCTGTGGCTATTGCTGTGGTTATTGCTGTGGTTATTGCTGTGGTTATTGCTGTGGTTATTGCTGTGGTTATTGTTGTGGTTATTGCTGTGGTTATTGCTGTGGTTATTGCTGTGGCTATTGCTGTGGTTATTGCTGTGGTTATTGCTGGTGGTTATTGCTGTGGTTATTGCTGTGGTTTATAGCTGTTGTTATTGCTGTGGTTATTGCTGTGGTTATTGCTGTGGTTATTGTTGTGGTTATTGCTGTGGTTATTGCTGTGGCTATTGCTGTGGTTATTGCTGTGGTTATTGCTGTGGTTATAGCTGTGGTTATTGCTGTGGTTATTGCTGTGGTTATTGCTGTGGCTATTGCTGTGGT
>JASPKP010004037.1:0-18447 GCA_030674155.1 Stramonita haemastoma | reverse complement strand
CATTTGGGGGAATATAAATGAGGGGGTTGTGAATCCCCGCAGAAACACCTTTCGAAATTTTAAGTTTATCCGCTTTTTGTAAGAGTAGGCCATTGTGTGCCGGGGGGGAACCCATTTGACAAGATTTAAAAAGCTGTATCTGTGGTTATTTTCTTTTCTTTATGTGAGAACAAATTCCTTAGGAGGATTTCAGTTTTATGTCTGAATACTTCAGAGGTTTAAAGTTCTTACTGTGGTTATTTGTTTATGCTATGGAACCAAATTTCCCTTTTGGGAGCTAGGTTTTGTATGGCACACAGAGCATTCTTCTGCTGTTTTGTGTTTCGGACTGTTTGTGATGGCATTGTAGTTCCATTTGGGACCAGGGTTGGTGTTGTATGAGGTTAGGGTTTGCCGAGGGAGGAAGGGTCTGTTGTTTGGGTAAGTGGATTATTGGTTTCCTTGGTTTGGTGGGTATACACATACATGTTGAATAACATTGCTTGATATTTTGGGCCCTAAGTTGATATAACCACATGTATTTGGTATTTTTTGGGTTTTTTTCTGAATATTATGGTTTGATTCCACTTAAAGAGTTTTTAGGGAGGTATGTAAATCTGGATGGCTTACAGTACCATTTTGGTGGTATTTTTCCTTATCTGTTTTGGGTATTTTTTTGTATCTTTTTCATTTTTTTTTCTTGTAAAGTTGTCAGGTGATGAGGGTGTGGCCCCAGAAGTTTTCTAGAGGCTTGAATATTGTGAGTGTTTTGATGTTGTGTATGGGTTTTTGATTGGGTATTATGAGATTTGTTCAGTGTTTTTTGGGGATTTTAATTTTGGGGTTTGAAGTGAGGTTGTTAGTGAGTTTGTTGTAGTGTGGAGTAACGTTTTTTTTATGTTTGAGTAATGTTGGTTTTTGTATAAAAAATGTTCTTAAAATTATTGATTTGTGTCTTTTTTTGCATTGCTTTAAAAACATTTTTTATATGTGGGGGCCCAGATTGTGCGACACACATTTCCCGAAGAGGCCCGGCCAGCCGGGTTAAATCTAGTAAGTTTGTTGAAGGAAAGGGTAGGTACATTGTAGCTATAACATTTGCGGCCCCATATTAAGAATCAAATATCAACATATGATGCACCACAGAAAGTGTGGGCCCTCTGCCACAGCAGCTTTAAGAAAGGTGCACAAAACACGGCTGCGCACGCAAGCCGTGTTCCACACCCTTCCCCCCACAAAAAATTTGGTGCTTTTTTTTTCCCAAAGATGTGAAAAAAAAGGTGGTCTCTCTGTTGTCTGTCTGGTCCGTGTCTCTCTCTCTTCTCCCCCTCTCACCTCCCTCTCCTTCCTCTCTCTCCCCCTCCTTCCCTCCCATCACGGACTTGAACATTCTATCTTGGTTTTTATCAATAGTAATTACACACACAACACACACACACACACAACACACATTCATTCTAAAAACTAGCACCCTATTTCTGGCTTTGAACATTTTTTTTCTAAATGCTCTCCTTTGAATTTATCAAGCATGTTTTCTAAAACCAGCTACCTTACTTTTTGTGTTCCAGTTATTTCCCAAAATGCTCTCCACCCTTCCCTGAACCTAATGACAGTTTGACTGCCTCCCCGTATTCCATACAATAAAATATGACTACGAATACTGTTAGTTTCTAAAAATAAATCTCCAAACAACTGAGTGTGAACACTTCAGAACTTGAATATCTTACCTCAAAAAATGATTATCATCTCAAAAACACGAGAAGCTTGTCCCCATCCTCAGCCATTAACCTCTTTCCCATCTCTAGGTTATATATACCTGATCATTCAACCACCCCTCCAATCCCTCCACCCCTTCCTAGCATTCTTTTCCCTTACAATCTAGACCCTGCCCTACCAACCCTAGCGTGTCTCTATGTTATTCTTCTATCTCTTCAGTCGAGATGTGGCTTTCTTCATGGTGGGCAAAAAACGGTTGCATACAAACAAATTGACCATATAGGAACCCTACAGCTCTTGCTAAGGAACCATTTCTTTATATACGAAATATTTGTATTTGGTTTCATGATCATTTTAAAATCCTGTTGGTGCCTTTAAAACTTTGATTCATCATGTTTGTGTATGATTTTTGTTTTGTTTTTGAAAGCATGCTGCAAAGCGTTCTGTGCTATCCATTTACTCTTAATTAAGCGATTTCAAAATCAGTTCCTTTCAACCACAAAGAAAAAAGTGTTTAGCCAGTGTGTCAGCATATACCATGTTGTCTACCTGCCTTTTGTGTCCCATGTGGAGCCAGGGTTAAGAGTTGAGGTTAGTGTTAGATTAGTGTTAGTTAACAACAGGGAAGGGTTGTCTGTCAGATGGTCAGTCTGAATGTTAGAACAAATGTGGACACAATAGCACATAGAAAAATGGTATGTAGTATAGACACACTGGTATTTATTTCTTGTTTATTATTTTACCGACCACAACGGCTTAGTATTTTGCAATGGTAAGGAGCTTTAAACCAGGTCACCTGTTCTATCAAAAAGCTGAGGCTATGCATTGGACTTCGTGTAGCAAAACTTCCAGTTCTGCTACCATTGAAAGAAGAGTTAGATGTGACATACCTTGTACGAGTGGCATCCACTTAAAAAAGCCCCAAAAATAAACCATTTAAGATCCTCATAAGTCGAAATGCAGCTACCTTAATGGTTGGCAAATAGGTTGTGTATGCACCACTCTGACTATTGGTTCCTTAGGAGCTCTGTCTAGGAATTGAAAAAAAAAAACACAAGAAAAAATCTATTAGCCAGCCTCTTTTTTCTATCCCCACTGCTCTAAATGTGCACCATACCCCTCCTAAACAACCCCTCTCCCTCCCCTCCCTTCCTTCCAGTCTGATGTCTCCTCCCAACTATCCCCTTTACACACACACACACACACAACACACACACACACACACACACACACACACTGTCTAATATCACTATGTAAATACCAAACTGAAAAAATACACACACACACACACACCACACACACACACACACAACACACACACACACACACCAACACACACACACCAACACACACTACACACACACACCAACACACACATACACACACCAAACACAACATACCCACCACCACCACCACAACATAACACAACATAACACAAATAAACACAACACAACACATCCAAACACATACAAACACACCACAACCCAATCTTTGTAAAATTATCCAACACCAATATTTTGTAAAAAATAAACTCATTGATGAAATTCAGACATCAACCTGAATTCGTATTGCGGCTACCTTCAAATCTGTTGGTAAACCTCAGAGCTCTAGCTGAGAAATTGAGGGATGGGGGAGGGGGGTCTTTATAACTGATTGCAATGAAGGGAAAAAAACGCATATCACAAAAAATCCAATCCAATCCATTGTGATTTATAACTCCCCAGACCAGAGACCATATTGAGCAGGGGGGGGGGGGGGGGGGCTATCACCTTGTCAAATTAGTAAATCTCAATTCAAAACTTTACACCTCGATGCACATCAACCTGGGTTTTAAATCAGAGTAACGCCATGTACCCTCTTTGATACCACACACCCACACACATGCACGCACAAACATCCACACAAAACCCACACACATGCGGGTTCACACACACATACACACACCCCCACAAAAGCACACACAAAACACAAACACACACACACACACACACACACACACACAAAAGCACGCACGCACGCATGCATGCACATCCACACAGAACCTCACTCTCACACACACACACACACACACACACCACACACACACCACACACACACACACACACATACCTAATGGAAACTATAAAACTTTTCATGCAGTAAAATCATGGATAGATAACCACAGGCAGATCACTCATAAACTGCTTTACAATACTGTAAAAAAAAAAAAGTTTAAGTATCATTTTCTGTAGAAAAAAAAGTCACATGATAGGGAAACATAATTATACAGTTGCAGACAGGAAGAAAAAAAAATGGGTAGGCCCTGCACTTGTGGCGATGTGCTTCCTTGGGGAGGGCAGCCAAAATTTCATGCAGAGGAATCTGCTGTGACATATAGTGGTACACAAATATTTTTTAAATGCATTTAAAACAAGGGGAGAGGATGGTTTAAAATAATTGTCAAGACCTACAGGGCTTATTCAACCATAATTATTGTCTTAGCTGATCTGAAATCCCCTGATCTAATGTTTATTTCTAATAAAAATTGGGTTGAAAATTCATCACAACGTATTTCCTGGATGTAGGATGATAGTATTTTTTAAACGATCTATTCAAGTTATAAAAAAAATAAAAGGAAGAAAACCAGTATCATGATTAAAACAAAACCGACCCCCATTTAAGCCATATACTACAAAATAATTATCGTTTCTCAAACACGTGTCATTTAAAATACAAATCAGGAAAAAAAAACTTCAAATCACGACCATCATTAATCAGATCAGGGGAGGTCCTCTGTGGCAATGGCGATGGCGAATTCTTCTGCAACTGCGGTGATATCTTCTGCAGCGATGTCTTCTGCGGCGACTCGATGTCTTGTGCGGCGACGGCGAAGTCTTGTGCGGCGAAGTCTTGTGCGGCGACGGTGAAGTCGTGTGCGGCAACGGCGAAGTCCTGGATGGATGGTGTTCTCACCTTCCTGCCAAAAACACACGTTACAATCGTCGTATCGTCATTCACTATTATCTGTGTTTTATTTTTATTTTTTCCGCTAGAGCTCCGAGGTTGATCAGAGATCGAGATTTTGCGAAAGCGAACGTTTTCATGTCTTTGTGCCGATGGAAATGTTAGAAAATTAAAGTTTGGAAATGGTTGTCTAGCCCGTGATATTAGGCCATCGTGTGCCGGTGGGAACAGATGACAAAATTTACAAAACTGCATACACACGGGGACAGGATGTAAAAAGCACATGATGGTTATTCTATTATCCTTGATATAAAAGAATAGATAAAAATACTGATTTGCGCTATTTTATGTTTCCCTGTTGGCTGTTGTCAGCTACACTAACTCCTTAACCATAAGCTTCAAACTTTTTTTGTTCTTCCAGAAACTGACTTCTTGCAGCTCACCCTATGCTGCAGCCTAGGCACTGCTGAAAGTGGTATCATAAACAAATCATGTATTGCATTGCACTGCACACACAAACCTGACGTCCTGTGATTTTTTTCCTTACCTTTCCTCACACACTGATGGCGCTTGTTGACTGACAGTGTTAAAAGTCAAGCCAAAGTCTCTTGTTTTGCTAATGTAAAAAAAAGAAAAATACAAATAAGTTTTCAGGATTACGCTTTTGGTTTATTTCTCAAAGCACACAGATGTGTTTGTTTAGTCATTTATTTATTTATTTATTTATTACTATTTCTTATATTGTATGATATTACCAGCTGAAAAGGAGTTAGAATGCCATATGTCACTGTCAGATTGTTACATTATATTACCAGCTGGAGAGGAGTTACAATACCACATGTCACTGTCAGATTGTTAACTACACTCTGGATGAGGAGTTTGCGTGTATGACTTTTCGAGTACTTCACCATAAAGGCAACCATTCTCCAACTTCAGAGAATTTTTCTCCTTGATAGTGCAGGATTCTTCGCCTCAAGCTTGTCCGGCTGAAGACAAATCTCGACACCATTTAAATTGTAACACTGTGTCAGTCTAGACCTTGGCCCCTAGCTTGTATCACTAACTGACAAAGCTTTGGCCTGGGCCAGAAATAGGAATCAATGAATTTGATGTTACCTCGTCACGTCCTGGTAACTGACATGTGGTGCCGGATGACGTGTTTGGTCTTAAGCACTTGATTCCAGTCCTGGAGCTCCTGAAAGCGGTTAAGAACTGGTCAGTGACAGGGGAAATGTTCACAGCTCTACTAGCTTAAATACCATTTCATCCAATCACTTAAACAATAGATTAATATGATTTCAATATGGCTTTATCAGCTGAAAAAGATGTGGCTCATTATTTCCTACTTAGATTTACTAGCTCAAATCTAAGAGGATTTAACCTCGTCAATTTGGGGGGAAAACCTTCATTAAGTCCTTTTTAAAGACGTATATTTCAGATTCACTCCATTTGTTTGAACTGGAAATAACACTTTAAAAACAAAAATTCATATTCACTCAAAGATAGATTTTATCTGTAGCTTTCAGAGCAGAACGACAACAAAGAGTTTAACATACCTTTTTTTTTTACCCATAGCATTACCCTCTTCCACAAAGAACCCAGTATATGATGGCGGCCACTGCACAGGTGGTCCACGGTTCCAGTCCCACAGCCCCTGAAAGCAAGGTAGTCCCAATCAGTACCACTGAAAATTCTGCTGGTTTTCTTGGACAAACATGACAGACTCCTGACCAAGTTACTTAAAAGAGACTGAATTAAGAAATATATTATTCCAAAGTGTACCATAAGGCCCAGTTATTTTTTATTTATTCATTTACTTATTTATTCATTTATTTATTCTTTTGTATAGAGGATAGCTCATAATTACATTAAAAGTTAAAATTTAATTGTTTCAATATTTCAAAACAAATTCGAAACTAGTATATAATTTTACATTTCATATTTTTCAAATTTATTTGAAAGCAGTCTTTTTTTAAGTTGATGAATCAATTTGCAAAATGTTTAACAAACAAAAGAAAAAAGTGAAATGAACTTGATTTATATAATGTTTATCTTTTTCTCAACAATGAGGGGTACCAGGAAATTTCTTAAAAAACAAAACCGCCTTTGGTTTTCAGAGCCCAATGACAACAAAGAGTTTAACATACCTGTCTTTAAACAATAGCATTACCACTCTTCCACAGAGGACCCCAGTTCATGATGGCGGCCACTGCACACGGGTCCATGGTTCCAGTCCCACAGCCCCTGAAAGCAAGGCAGTCCCAATCAGTACCACTGAAAATTCTGGTTTTCTTGGACAAACATGGCAGACTCTTGACCAAGTTACTTAAAAAGAGATTGGATTAAGGAATATATTATTTCTGAAGTGTACCATAATGCCCAATTACTTATTTATTTATGTATTTATTTAGTTGTTTATTTACTGTTTATTCTTTTATATTGAGGATAGCTCATAATTACATAATGAGTTCAAGTTTAATTCAATATTTTTTAACAAGTTCGAAAGCAGTACATAATGTTATATTTCATTTTCAAAATTATTTCAAAGCAGGATTTTTAAGTTGATGAATCAATTTGAAAAATGTTCACAAACACAGAACAAAAACTGAAATGATCTTGATCTACATAATTTTGTTTATCTTTTTCATCAACAATGAGGATCCAAGGCAATTTATTAAAAAAATAAATAACCGCCTTTGGTTTTCAGAGCCCAATGACAACAAAGAGTTTATCATACTTTTCTTTAAACCAAAGCATTACCACTCTTCCACAAAGGACCCCAGTTCATCATGACTGCCACTGCACATGGGGTCCTTGGTTCCAGTCCCACAGCCCCTGAAAGCAAGGTAGTCCCAATCAGTACCACTGAAAATTCTGCTGGTTTTCTTGGACAAACATGACAGACTGCTGACCAAGTTACTTTAGAAGAGACTGAATGAAGGATTATTTGCAGAGTGTACCATACTGCCCATTTATTTATTTATTTATTCTTTTATATCGAGAATAGCTCATAATTACATTATAAGTTCAAGTGTAATTGATTTAATATTTTTTAACAAATTCGAAACCAGTACGTGATGTTACCTGTCATTTTCAAAATTATTTGAAAGCAGTCTTTTTAAGTTGATGTTCAATCAATTTGCAAAATGTTAACAAACAGAGAAAAAAGTGAAAGGACCTTGATTTACACATGTTTGTCTTTTTCATCAACAATGAAGGATATGAGGAAATTTGGTGAAAAAAAAGGTCTTTGGCTCTCAGAGCCAAATAACAACAAAGAGTTTATCATACCTTTCTTTTACTCAAAGCATTACCACTCTTCCAGAAAGGACTCCAGTTCATCATGGCGGCCACTGTACACGGGGTCCTTGGTTCCAGTCCCACAGCCCCTGAAAGCAAGGCAGTCCCAATCAGTACCACTGAAAATTCAGCTGTTTTTTTTGGACAAACATGACAGACTCTTGACTAGGTTACTTAAAAAGAGACTGAATTAAGGATGATTATTTACAAACTGCACTGTACTGCCCAGTTACTTTATCAGTTCAAATTTTAATGATTTGATATTTTTTTCACAACCTCAAAGCCCGTACATATGTTACAAATATTCTTCAACATTTATTTGAAAGCAGTCTTTTTAAGTTGATGAATCAATTTGCAAAATGTTCACAAACACAGACAAAAAAGTTAAATGACCGATTTACATAATTATGTTTATCTTTTTCATCAACAATGAGGGATACAGCCATTTAGTAGAAAAAAAAATTAATAGGCCTTTGGCTTTCAGAGCCCAATGACAACAAAGAGTTTATCATACGTTTTCTTTAAACCAAAGCATTACCACTCTTCCACAAAGGACCCCATTTCATCATGGCGGCCACG
Source organism: Stramonita haemastoma (assembly GCA_030674155.1). Classification (NCBI taxonomy): domain Eukaryota; kingdom Metazoa; phylum Mollusca; class Gastropoda; order Neogastropoda; family Muricidae; genus Stramonita; species Stramonita haemastoma. The sequence continues at coordinate 9,930 of JASPKP010004037.1, read as the reverse complement.
GCACACGGGTCCATGGTTCCAGTCCCACAGCCCCTGAAAGCAAGGCAGTCCCAATCAGTACCACTGAAAATTCTGGTTTTCTTGGACAAACATGACATTCACCTGACCATGTTACTTAAGGAAATATTGAATCAAGGATTATTACTTACATGTGGCATACTGTCCAGTTACTTTATGAGTTCAAAATTGTTCATATTTCAAAACAAACTCGAAACTTGTACATAATGATACATTTCATTTTCAGAAGTATTTGAAGGCAGTCTTTTAAGTTGATGAATAAATTTGCAAAATGTTCACAAACACAGAAAAATAAAAAGAAATGACCTCGATTTGCATAATTGCTTTATCTTTTTCATCAACAATGAGGGATGCCAGGCAATTTAGTAAAAAAAAAAAAAAAAAAAAAAGGCCTTTGGCTTTCAGAGCCCAATGACAACAAAGAGTTTATCATACCTGTCTTTAAACCATAATATTACCACTCTTCCACAAAGGACCCCAGTTCATCATAGCTGCCACTGCACACGGGGTCCTTGGTTCCAATCCCACAGCCTCTGAAAACAAGGCAGTCCCAATCAGTACCACTGAAAATTCTGCTGGTTTTCTTGGACAGACATGACCGTCACCTGATCATGTCACTTTAGCCCATATATGCCCACTGTTCCAATTTTGGGACGCTGTGTGTATCATTTCATTTGATATATTTTATATACATTATTATTTCCATTAGTATTATTTCTTTTTATATCATCATCATCATCATCATCATCATCATTCTCTTTACTTACAGTGCACGGTCTTGTTGAGGGACAATTCTCCAGCGTGACATTGCAGGGTCAGAAGAGAATTCCTATGTGGTCCACGTGATACAGCCCCGTTGCTATAGTGATGACTCCTATGTGGTTCACGTGATACAGCCCCGTAGCTATAGCAATGACTCCCAGGTGATCCACATGATACAGCCCCATTGCTATAGCGATGACTCCCATGTGATTCACATGATGACTAACCAGGCCAGGACTCGTGTCAAATAAAGGGTGGGATGGAAGAAACTGAAGGAAATGTTTGGAAAATGTGAGGGGACGGCAGAGTCACACTCCCTCATAACCACTGTCCCAAAGATGATGTCACACTCCCTCGTGACCACTGTGCCAAAGATGAAGTCGAACTACCTCAAGACCAATGACCCAAAGATGAGGTAACTCTTCCTCACAATCACTGTCCCAAAGATGAGGTAACTCCTCCTCATCACCAACATCTCCAAAGCCTTTGTAGGTGGCGTCAGTGTTTGAACACCAAGACATCACTGTCACTGAGATTGCTCTCCTTAGATCTCTTGCACTGTTTTTTTCCCTAGTTTGAAATTTGATTTGACTCACTCTTTTTTGTGGCCAATTTAAAAAATTAAAAAAAAATTTATTTTCTACTACTATGCTAGTTTTTGGTTTTATTCCATATTTTATCATGTTTGGCATAAAGTTTTACAAGTTTTATATTCTTTTATTTTAGCCTGTCCTATTCTATTCTATTTAATTCTACCTTTTAGCAAGGGATCAGAGATGCAATCAGAAATGTAGTGCTCAGTGATCGTTCAAAGGCAACTGACAGTTCAGTTCAATGGCAAAGACATCGTCTGACAAAGAACTTTGCTGACAAAATCTGCACAGGCGGGACCCATGAGCAGAGAGAACTTCGGGTGAAAGCAGAATAGCCCCATTCTGAGAACTTTAGGGATAGCAGAATATCCCCATTCTGAAAACTTCAGGGATAGCAGAATATCCCCATTCTGAAATCTGAAGTCCAACATATTCCTGATCTGAAGTGCATGGAAACAAAGACCCCGTGAAGGCTTCGTTGAAACATTTCCTTCCTCCATTCCGTACCCTCTACCTAACACAGGCCCAACCCAGTTAAAAACCAATGTGGATCACGACAAAGCGTTTGTGGCGAGGAGGTACGAGGTTGCTGGGAAGTTTCTGATAAAAACAAAAGAAAAAGTAAAAAAAAAAAAAATCACTGTAATTTAAGGAAGAGTAGGAGAAGGCCGCGCGCTGTGCGTGGTCTGGTCAGGCTGCGTGTGGCGTGCTGTGAGTGATTTCTCTTTTATCCGAGTAATGGATAAGCACTCTTGTGCTTTTATAATCAAGTCCCTGTGTATATGCTGTTTGTAAATGGCATCTGTTCTTCGGCACACGATGGCCTACTATTATGGAAAGTGGAACAGGATTTAAGTGTGTGCAAGATGTTCTGTGGGCGTTCGCACACAGGGCCTCGGCTTACAGTCTCATCCGAAAAACTTTTGGGGAGAGTGGAGTCAGGACTGATGTTAACTCCAGGAGAAAAATCTCCTCGACCAGAAACGAACCCAAGTCGTTAAATTGCCAGCGTAATGTTCTGACCACTAGGCTTAAGAGAGACAGAGACAGAGAAAGAAGAAGAGAGAGTAGGTGAGTATATGTGTGTGTGTGCGTGTGTGTGAGTACGTGTGTGTGACACACGTACGCATGTGTGAGTACGTGTACATCGACATGCAGAAAATCAAATATGCAAGCTAAAGATCACATAATGATGGCAATACCAGATGTCCGAATGGGGCGACCTAAATGAAGGGGGGGAGGGGGGGGGGGGGGAAGAAGGGCTGCATACACAAAACATCTGACCATTTGTGAACTTCGGATCTGTAGTTGAGGGACGAAACAAAAATTGAAAAAAAAAGTTAACCTGGGTTGGGGTGGGGGGCTTGTATGTCAACAGGCCTTCATGACCAGTGGTATGTAAGGAAATCTTATCACATTTGTGCCTGCCCCCCCCCCCCCCCCCCCTCTCTCTCTCTAAACCACATAGGCCTTGGTTACAATACTACAAAACCAATCAGTAACCTCTGTGTGTGTGTGTGGTGTGTGTGTGTGTGTGTGTGTGTGTGTGTGTGTGTGTGTGTGTGTGCGCATGCATGTGTGTGTGTGTGCACCTCGCGCGAGCTCGTGTGTGCATGTGCACGTCTGAAATACTGTCACGTCAAAACTATCCCCCTACATTTTGAAACTAAATCTATGTCCAAGAAAGACTTTCACCACTGGTAGTCGTAGCATATAGGCATACATAGAATGGAAAATATAACTAACCGTTGTATGGAATGAAACAATCTGCGTGTAGAATATCACCTCCAGCTGATCTCGAACTTGTTGGATAAGGGCACAGAAAATCAACTGGCGATACAAACCAAGGCAATCTGAATCGAATACATGAATACGTGCTCACATTATAACCGGACTTCTGCGCATGTCACGTCCAAGGGTGGGATAACTCTGCGGTCAATTGGCAGCGGCTGCTAGTTCTATATTCGGTCAAAAAGCCACGAGCTTTGACAAACTGGAATTTTCCCAACAGGATACTTGCAAAATTGCGAGTACACGTCCAGGCATTTGATTTATACACATTTTTTTGAGAAATGCATCCCTTACATTTTTTTTCTGTCAACCTTTTTATTATTTTTTTTTGTTCGTTGGTAATACTTTCATTACTTGTCTGTTAGTTACACACAGGAAAGTGGAGAGGATGGGGGGTGGAGTAGAGGGGGAGGGGAAGTAGAAGGGGAGGGGAGTTCTGCCTGACTCCCTTTCTAGAAAAATCCAGTTTACATAATCATTTTTTCTTTCATAATTTCAATGATCAGGAGAGATTACCAACTGGGCCTCTGTCATTTTATGCTGACCACAGAGCAAGCTTTAAGCAGCTAATCTTGACTATTCCTATGGATCAGTGGTCTAGAGGTAACGTGCCTGCCTAGAAAGCGAAAAATCTGGTTCCCGCCCAAACCTTTTCCCCCTTCCATTAGACCATGAGTGGTGGTCTGGGTGCTAATCTTTCAGATGAGACGATAAAACGAGGTCCTGTGTATTACACATAATTAAGCGCACGTAAGAGAACCCACGGCAACAAGGGAGATATCCCTGGCAAAATTCTGTAGAAAAAAAGTCACTTTGATAAGGAAACAAATACAGTTGCAGACAGGAAAAAGAAAAAAAAATCATGGGTGGCGCTGCACTTGTGGCAACGCACTCTCCCCGGGAAGAGCAGCCCGAATTGCATCTGCTGTGACACAATGTGGTTAAAATGAAATAACTAAAAGCCCTGAAAAGCTATTGACCAGCTTATTTTCCTTTAGGCTTATCTTCCATCAAATCTTGGTAACTTAACTCTGATTTAATTTTTATACCACTTAATGTCACAGCAGATTTTTTGTGGGAAATTTGGGCTGCTGTCCCCAGGGAGAGAGAACGCATTGCCACAAGTGCACCCGATTTGCTGCGTCCTTTAAGTAAAAAAAAAGTATCAGATTAAAATTTTCACGTCTTCCTATGCAAGGTTTTTGGGTGTTGAACTTCTCAGTACATATTTGGGGCATGCAAGTTTTCGGTAGGATTATTCATCTAACGGCAGTATTTCGACTTCTTGTGTATTGTAGAAAAAGGTACACCAAGAGTAAGCATGTATGCTTTACAATCTATACTCTGAAGTAAATATTTTGGAGCATTAAAGAAGATTTCTTGTCTACATGATGATTTTGATCTGATTACTGACGTCCATAAATGTTAAAGGATTTACAGATCTTGCCTTTAATAGCCTGCTGCTTACAAATAAATTTCAGGAGAATTAAGCTTTTCCTTGCTTTAGTTAGAATGTACTGAGATGGGTATTCCATATCAACCTCGATGTAAGAAATACACCTAAAAATTGTTGTAAAGAAACACACAGACAACCCTCACCCAATAACCACAATGAGACATACAAAGGAAAGAAACATCATTAAAAAAAAAAAAAAAAAAAAAAGCACACACAACATTACAACAAAATATTGAAAACAAACAACAACAAAATAAAGAATTGGCACCGAGTGGTCTAAGAGAGAGAACTAGCGCATAAGCCACCCAATGTACGGTTGTTTCCCTTATACTGCATATCCAGTTCAGCTGCCGCCTGTTAACAAACAACAACAAAATTATGATGAAAATGGTTGTGTGATCGTTCAAAATTAAAGATGATGTTCATGACAATGACGGCGATGACAACGTCTCCGATGACGTTCTTGGCGTTGACAGAGATGATGATGATGATGATGATGATGATGATGATGATGATGATGACGACGACGACGACGATGGATGTTAATGGTTGATGATGATGATGATGATGATGTGCCTGGAGGGTTTGTATTGGAAAAGGCGATCTTTATTTATTTATAAAAAATATTTCTCTATTTATCTATTACCTATTGCTTGCTTGCTTGCTTGATTGATTGATTTATCTATTTATATCGAGGATAATGGAATAAGCACTCGTGTGCTTTTTTTTCTTCCTGTCCCCGCGTGTATGCAGTTGTGTTTGTTCCCACCGGCACACAATGGCCTACTCTTACGAAAAGCGGAACAGGAATTAACTTGTATGAAATATGTTCTATGTGCGTTCGCACATGGGGCCTCGGTTTATAGTCTCATCCTAAAGACTTTTTGGGAGAGTGGAGTCAGCACTGATGTTAACTCAAGGGGAAAAATCCCCTCCAATGGGAATCAACCCCGGGGTCGTCAAATTGCCAGCGCAATGTTCTGACCACTAGGCTATCCCGTCCTTGTGTGTGTGTGTGTGTGTGTGTGTGTGTGTGTGTGTGTGTGTGTGTGTGTGTGTGTGTGTGTGTGTGTGTGTGTGTGTGTGTGTGTGTAATGGGGAGTTGAGTGTTTGAGAGAAAGTAAGTTTGTTTTCTTTTTTTGGTGAGAAAGAGGCAGGATATTCATGTGGATATGCAAGGGGGTGATTTGCAAGAAAGGAACCTGTGTGTGTGTGTGTGTGTGTGTGTGTGTGTGTGTGTGTGTGTGTGTGTGTGTGTGTGTGTGTGTGTGTGTGTGTGTGTGTGTGCGTGTGTGTAATTTTGTGTCTGTGTGTGTATCTGTGTGTACGGTATGGGGTCATTTTGGATCTGAATTATTTTTATATGTGATTATTATGTTGATTTGAATTTGTTCTGGATATCCGATTACGATTTGTATGTGTATGATAACACATCATTGCTTTAATGATAATATGATGAAATGTGGATGACACAAGTCAGGACATGTGATATCATCAAATTTTTGGCAGATCATTCCACTGGATGGCAGATCATTGCAGATTTTACACCAACACCTGTATCTTTGAAACTTATTTTATGAAAGGTTTTGGCAGTTATATTTTTCAAGTATTCAAATACATGTGGATAGGAGGGGGATATGGAAAACTTGTGTGTGTGAGAGAAATTCTTTTGATTAGTTTTTCTTTTTATTGGAGGGGTATAAAAAATTGTTTAGATAAAAATTTTAATTTTTCTTTCTTTTTAGGAGGGAGGAGGGGGGGGGGGGGGGGCTATATGTGAGCATGAGAAGGAAGGCAGATGTGTATACAGTAGGGTGATAGTGGCAGTGTATGCTTTGGTTGAAGTGGGTTTTTTTTTTTTAAGACTGTTCAATATCTTGTGTGTGTGCGTGCGCGCATGTGTGTGTCCACATTTATTTTTTCATTCTTTATATTGAGGATAATGGAATAAGCACTAATGTGCCTTTTTACATCCAGTTCCCGTGTGTCTGCAGTTTTTTAAATCGTATCTGTCCCACCGGCACATGATGGCCTACACTTACGAAAAGCCCAGCGCCAGACACATCAAATATGATTGTCAAGTTTGAATGCATAGAGTAGAATACGGTCTTGGTGCCGTGGGCTCTGTAACTGCGTATGATATTATTTGATGTGTGTTGTGGGGGTCATTTTTGCGTACACTGTACCACGTTTCTTTCCGACACACTTGGCTATGTACAAGTGGGGTTGCCGTCTTCGGGGCTGTGGTGTCGCCACAAGTCCAACGCCATACACATCGAAAATGGTGGTAAAGTTTGTATGCATAGAGTAGAATAGGATCTTGGTGCCGTGGGCTCTGTAACTGCGGAAAAGTGCGGGTGGCAAGTTTTCGTCACATCTTTGGAAGGCTTCTTCAGCTTATTCATGGGAGGGTGTGTATGCATGCGCGCGTGCATGCGGTCGCTGCTGTTTGTGTGTGCGATTTTGTTTGTTTGTGCGTGTGCAGGAGACCCTGCAGATTGCTGTGATACATGATGTTGTATGATATTGTTATTTGATGTGAGTTCTAGGGGTCATTATTGCGTCGCATCTTGTCGATATGCGCCTTCAGCTTATTTATGGTGTGTTTGGGGGGGGGGGGGGGGGGGGGGGGGGGGGGAGTACGCAAGCGGTGCTGTTTGTGTGTACGTTTGTGTGTGTGTGAATGTGGTGATGCTGTTGTGCATGATATTGTATGATATTATGATTATTTGATGTGTGTTGTGGGGGTCATTTATGCGTACATTGTACCATGTTTCTTTCCGACAAACTTGGCTCTGTACAAGGGACTTGCCATCTTCGGGGCTGTGGTGTCGCCATAAGTCCAGCGCCACACACATCAAATATATTTGTAAAGTTTGTATGCATAGAGTAGAATAGGGTCTTGTGCCGTGGGCTCTGTAACTGATAAAAGTGCGGGTGGCAAGGGCCGGAAAACGGCGTTTTCGTCACATCTTTGGAAGGCTTCTTTAGCTTATTCATGGGAGGGTGTGTACGCGTGTGCGCGTGTGTGCGTTTGCTGGTGTTCGTGTGTGCGATTTTTGTTTGTTTGTGCGTGTGGAAAAGACCCTGGAGATTGCTGTGGTGCATGATATTGTATGATATTATTATTTGATGTGTGTTGTGGGGATCATTTTTGCGTACACTGTACCATGTTTCTTTGTGATAAACTTAAAAAAAAAAACTTTTTCAATGTTCGTTTTTCAATTAAAAAGAACAGTGGCAAACGTTTCTAATCAAAACAAAATAAAATCCAAAAAAGTAAGAATGCAATTTTCTTTCATAAACAAGTGACATTAATTGCTTTTCAAATGATTAACCAAAAGGCACACACACACGTTCATATCCCTATCAGTATGCATGCATGCACGCATTCACCCACACATAAACACATAAACACATAAACACATAAACACATAAACACACACACACACACACACACACACACACACACATACATACATACATACATAACATACATACATACATACATACATACATACATACATACATACATACACACGCACGCATGCACGCATGCTTGCACACACGCGCTAAATTCAATGTATCATGTCACACACAAACAACCACAAAAAAACACACACCAAAAAACACACAAAAACTCCCCCAAAAGTATCTGTTAATTCTGTCTTTCTACGCCATTTTACATGTTTTATCCATATGAAAAAGCACGCTGAGTCAGTGTCAGCTCAAATGCCTATTACACATACAAGTCTTTTTCCGGTATCACCTGTTTGCTATTCAGCAAAAAACATGGCCAGACACATGTTTCACCTATATGTATGTGCACACACACACACACACACACACACACACACACACACACACACACACACACACACACACACACACACACACACATATATATATATATATATATATATATATATATATAATATATATATACATACACACATACATACACACACATTATACACACAAACATATATACAGATATAAGATATATATATATATAATATATATATATATATATATATATATATATATATATATATATATATATATATATATATATACATATATACACATATACATATATATACTTGAAGTCATCAAGGCTCTGTACGAGAATGCAAGAAGTGCAGTTTTCATGAACAATCACGTGGGGGAATTCTTCAAGACCACGGTTGGAGTCCGCCAGGGCTGCCTTCTCTCACCTGTACTCTTCAACCTCTTCCTCGAAAACATCATGACAGAGACACTGCAAAACCACCACACTTCCATCTCCATTGGTGGAAGACCCCTTTGCAACCTCAGATTTGCAGATGACATTGACCTCATGGGCAGCAGCAAACAAGAACTGCAAATCCTCACAGACAGTCTAACAGATCGAGCGAGCGCATACGGCATGGAGGTCAGTACAGAGAAATCGAAGATCATGGTCAACAGCGCAAAAAACCACAAAAAAACCCAGCTTATATCAGTTACAATGTAACCAAAAACCATTGTTTAAGACTTAAAAAAAAGAATCCATGAAATGTCCATAAGTAATTTATGTCAGATTACAATATCTCTATACTTCAGTTCAGAGTATATATTTTTAGAAGGAAGATAAGGAAAAAACAACAAACCCAACAATACCTTATAATAATACCCATCACCACTGAGATGAAATAAAATATACGCTAACAAACATACAATCAAACAAAAGAAAAACAAAAATAAAAAACAAAAAACAACAAAAAAACACACACAAACAAACCAACCAAAACAACAAAAAACCAATCCACACTGATTATATATTTGAAGGATGAAAAGAAAAAAACAACAAAAGGAACAATACCATATGATAATACCCATCACCACTGAGTGGATATAACATGAAAAGTACTCGCATGCACACATTTAGGTGTTTTTTTTAAAAAAATCATATAGTGTCAAACAAATAGCTTATATCAATTACAATGTCACCAACCATTATTTAGGACTTAAGAAAAAAGAATCCATAAAATGTCGATAAGCAATTTATGTCAGATTACAATATCTCCATACTTCAGTTCATACTTATATATAAGGAGGAAGAAAAAGAAAGAAAAACAAAAAAACCAACAACAAACGCAACAATACCATATGGTAATACCCATCTCCACTGAGAGGAAATAACATATACACTAACAAACATACAAAAAACTAACAAACAAACAAAAAAGTGTGTGTGTGTGTGTGTGTGCATGGGAGTGTGGTGTGTGTGTGGAGTGTGTGTATGCATGGGGTGTGTGTGTGTGTGTGTGTGTGTGTGTGTGGTGTGTG
>JASPKP010004036.1:5000-10000 GCA_030674155.1 Stramonita haemastoma | reverse complement strand
CAACAAATCTGTGAAAGAAAGCAAGAAAAAAAGTCAGAAATTGGGAAAGCTCGTCACCACCAGAAGCGTCTGTACATCTACAGATCCAGATCTACAAGACAAAGAAACTCTTCCTATCATCAAATCTCATTCTTTCTCCATTCCAATCAGGTTTTACTCCTAGAGACTCCACTGTCAACCAGTTACTTTGTATATATATCAGTCTTTGTTCCTCATATGATAGAGGAATCACAACACAGGCAGTATATTTTGACATATCAAAAGCGTTTGACCGTGTCTGGCACAAGGGGCTCCTGCACAAGATGAAAACATATGGTATACGCGGTAAATTATTAGACTGGTTTACTGACTATCTTTCAAATCGTACCCAAGCAGTAGTGATTAAAGGACATAAATCAGACTTTAAAAACAATACGTGCTGGCGTTCCTCAGGGATCAGTCTTAGGTCCACTTCTATTTCTAATTTTCATTAATGACATTGTGAACAATATAGAATCTGATATAAAACTATTTGCAGATGATACTAGCATGTCTTTAGCACTAAACGATTCATATATTCGCGCCGAAATACTTAATTCAGATTTAGAAAAAATAGAGTCTTGGGCTAAGTGCTGGAAAGTTAGCTTTAATGCAGACAAAACAGAGCTGTTAAATTTTTCTCGAAACAATAACACGATCTTGCCTCTCTCATTCGAATCAACCCACCTCCAAAATAAAAGCATGCATAAACACCTAGGTCTCATTATTCAGAACAATTGTAAATGGGATGAGCATATTAAAAGCTTAATAAATACTGTAACTATGTTGGTTTCATGCCTTAAAAGCTATAAATATAAACTTAATAGGAAGACACTTGAAACAATGTTTAAGTCATTTATACTCCCTCATTTTGACTATGCTGACATAATATGGGATAATTGTACTGAAACGCAGTCAAAATCATTAGAAATGTTGCAGCTTGATGCAATACGAACAATAGTCGGGGCTGTTCGTGGCACATCCCATGAAAAATTGTACCAAGAGTCTGGATTCTGTACTCTGAAAGAACGAAGAGCCAGACACAAACTCTGTTATTATCATAAAATGGTTAATGGTTTGTGTCCCCAATATTTAGTTGATCTTATTCCTGCACTAGCAACCGATATAAATCTGTATCATAGAAGAAGGCCTTATGAACGTAGCTTACCAAGGTGTAACACAGAAATATATAAAAAATCCTTTATTCCGTCAACTACTTTACTGTGGAACTCTCTTCCAGATTCTATTAAAAATAGTAATTCCTTAAGTCAATTCAAACGATATTTATCTATGAATGATCCTATTGTACCTTTGTATTTTTATCATGGTAAAAGAAAAGAACAAATACTGCATTGTCGACTTCGACTTGGAATAAGTGACCTAAAATATGATATGTTTCATCGTCATGTAGCAAATGATCCATTATGTGCTTGTGGTAGTGCACAGGAGACAGCCGAACACTATTTTCTGTTCTGTCCTAATTTTGATTTAGTCCGTGCCAACACAATTGCAATGCTTCCCCCTGAATATGTTCATTTGCAAATTCTTTTGAGGGGCAGCCCTGAACTCAATATGAAAACAAATATCTTTATTGTTGAAGTTGTCCATCAATTTATATTTGATTCAAAACGATTTTTATAACATTTTGGTCAAATAATGGTATCCAATTACAAAAGTCTTAGTAGAGGTTTGAAGCACTTATGTAATTCTCTTTGCTACCCGCTAATGTCTGTATGATTGTTTAGAAAGCACGCTATAGCTTTGAAAGGTAAATAGCAATTAACAAGATCTGATATAGTACACGTATTATTTCATAATTTTCACTATTCATGCAGATTATTACCTGATATCATCATAACTGACAGTATTTTTGGCCTTGATGATGGTATTTTTATAGTTGGTCTCTCACTCTCTCCTTCTCCGGTTATCGTTGCTGGTGGTTGGTCTTTTTGTTTTTTGTTTGTTTGTTTGTTTGTTTGTTTGTTTTGTTTTGTTTTGTTTTTTGTTATGTCTTGTTTGTTTGTTTGTTTGTTTGTTTGTTGGTTGTTGTTTCTTCCACTAATTTTGTGTGCTTTTTCTACAAATAGATCTTTTTTGTTTTGTTTGGAATTACTTTTCCTTTTTCTAGCAAAGATTGCAATTGATGGATTTTTTGTTTTTGTTGTTGTTTTGCACATTGCAGCTCAACGGCCGTCGTTTTCATGTTAATTTTCATTGTTAAATTGAGCACATTATAAGCTACAAGCTTGTTGTTGCTGTGATTTCTAAATGCTGTTGTTTACAATGTTGTCCAAAATTCTGAATAAAACTATTTAAACCACAAAGAAACTCTACCCAACCATCTCATGAACGAAATTTCTAAAATGAAAAATGTTATCCAACATTGTTAGATCAGATCTCGTCCTTGGAAAAGAGGTTAACTGAAGAAAGAGAAACATCCAGATCTGGACAGACAGCGACAACGACAAGAACCGAGCTGGAAAAAGAGGTCAGTACGTTCCATGACAGGCAAACACAGACAGAAAAAACAGTCAGCAGTTCCACCTACGCTGATGCAGTCAAGCAGAAACCACCAAATGAAAGTAAAAAACTTACTGCCATACCTAAACCCAAAGAAAATACAAAACAAAAAGGGGCCAAGATATTTCAGCAATACAAATCTGATTCGAAAGAAAAGAAAAACAGGAGCTCAAAAAGAACTGTACAAAATGACGTAATTTTAAGAAGTAAAAATGACATCATGAAGGCCACGCAAATCCAAAGAAAAAAGTCTACGACAAATTCAGTCTTTGAAAAAAGTTCCCCCATGCCTGTAGATCTTCCACGAGTGCTTGTACTACATGATTCTACTTTAAATAAAGTAAATCCTGTTCGTTTAGGCCTGTCTTACGGGCTTCAAGTGGCGGCAAGAAAGGCCTACACTCTGGACAGCATCAGGAGCGTTGCTGAAGAAGCCAGACAACACCTGCACCCTGCTCCTGATTGTGTCGTGCTGCACACGGGGATCAATGATCTCAAGGGGAAAGATGCTACACTATGTGGCAAGAACATGGCGTCTGCTGTGAAAGCCGTGCAAAGCATCTTTCCTCGATCACACATCGTGTGCAGCAAGGCTCTACCAGTTAAACAACAACATCTGGAGTCGAAACGCGTGGTTTACAATGCCCATACATTTTCAGAGGCTACAGAACAAAATATTCAAAAGCTATCCTTTGTAGACCATGAGAACATTCTTCCATCTAGACATCTCCAAGACGGTCTGCACCCTACAGAGCAGGGAGCTAGTCTGCTGGCCAGGAACCTGGGGCGACATCTGCACCGCCTCTACTGGGAACAGCCCCGGCGAAGGCAGAGAGGGGGAAGGTTCGGCGCTTCCAACGCTAGACAAGGCTACCACTGGTCTCCCAGACCCCACCACCTCCTGCCACCTCCTGGCTTCTGTCCTCTACTTCCGCCATGGCTTCCTGGTCCTTAGCTCTTTTGCTCAGCATTGGACTGCATCCTGTTTTAGTCCTTTCTAACTTGATTGAATAATTGTAGTTAAAATCATAGAAATGTTCAATTTTAGTATTTCAGCCACATCATGAAGAAAAACGGACAAAGAAAACCTGAATTATTTGAAGGAGTAAAGATTCTTCAATGGAATGCTAGGAGTATTGCAACAAAACATTTTAAGTTTTGAACATTTTTTAAGTTGTCACTTTTATTCTATAGTAGCCCTGCAGTCTTTGAATGTTTGTAAAAATAAAATACAGCAGCAGCAGCAGCAGTAGTAGTAGTAGTGGTAGAAGATAGTAGTAGTAGTAGTAGTATAGTAGTAGTAGTAGTAGTAGTAGTAGTAGTAGTAGTAGTAGTAGTAGTAATAGGAGGAGGATGTAGCAGCAGCAGCAGCAGCAGCAGCAGCAGCAGCAGTAATAGTAGAAATCATCATCATCATCATCATCATCATCATCATCATCATCATCATCATCATCATCATCACCATCATCATCATCATCATCTGTTTTCCCCTCCTCTAGGCCTATTCAAGGACTGTAAAAGTCACTTCCCACAACTTTCTCAACACACCTAGATCTATACCTAACAAGGGACGGAACTATAGCAGTACTTAGCACAAGACTTCAAGACGGTACCAATAGTCGTCCGTCCGTACGTACGTCCACTGCAAAAAAACGGTGCAGTACTATAATATACATTCATACCTGGCATACGGCTTTCTGCAGCACGGCACAGCACAGCACGGCACAGCACGTTTGCAGCACTTAAGTCACAACAGATCAATACTGTCTTTATATAATAATATACCTTTACTTCTTGCCACTAAGGTAAGGAGCGGGAGAGGCTGATTTGGCTATCTGTCTGTATGGATGTTATGGATGGATGGATGTTTTTGTGAATGGGATCACTAATTGAGAGAGGGGAGTATTTTTTTCCTCCCTGTTATGGGCAGAGTGAATGTACTTGGAAGGAGGATTTGTGTGTGTGTGTGTGTGTGTGTGTGTGTGTGTGTGTGTGTGTGTGTGTGTGTGTGTATGTGTGTGTGTGTGTGTGTGTGGTGTGTGTGTGTGTGTGTGTGTGTGTGTGTGTGTGTGTGTTTTACTTTTGTCGTTTGTGGTTAAGTGTGTGGTCATTGTGTGTGTACTCTGTGTGTGTGTGTTTGTCTTTCTGTCTGTGTCTCTGTGTCTGTCTGTCTGTCTGTCTGTCTGTCTGTCTGTCTGTCTGTCTGTCTGTCTGTCTCTTTCTCTCTCTCTCTCTCTCTCTCTCTCTCTCTCTCTCTCTCTCTCTCCTCTCTCTCTCTCTCTCTCTCTCCCTCTCTCTCTCTCTCTCTCTCTTCTGTCGTGTGTGTGTGTGTGTGTGTGTGTGTGTGTGTGTGCGTGCGTGCGTGCGTGCGTGCGTGCGTGCGTGCGTGCGTGCGTGCGCGCGCGCGCTTCCGAGAGAAGGGGGAGGAGTCGGAAGGGAAAATGACACTTTGATTCACGAAC
>JASPKP010004035.1:0-7500 GCA_030674155.1 Stramonita haemastoma | reverse complement strand
GAGAGAGAGAGAGAGAGAGAGGTATAGACAGACAGACAGATAGACAGAGAATGGGAGACTGGTCTTTGATATAAAATGCTGAAGATTTTCGATTAAGCACAGTCTTACAATTTGTCCTAGTATATACACATACATCAAAACCATCATCAAAATACGGTAATCAACAAAACATTGAATTCAAGCTCTTAAGTACACACCACTATAAATATAGTCTTTAAAACAACACACATACACACACATACATACACACACACGCGCACGCGCACACACACACACACACAATATATATATATATATATATATATATATATATATATATATATATATATATATATATATATATATCACATGCCTAATAGAAGGTACAAAAAAATAATATTTATTAATAATCAATATTTTTTTCCGAAATCAAGGCGATCAAATAACCAACAAAGAAACACCAGACAACGGAAAACAGACCAACATAAACTTTAGTCTTGGTGTTGGAAGAGTCGAGTATGTATATAAAGGCCTGAGAAAGCTTAGCCAGATTTATAGCCTATAGGTCAATGCGTGGACGCGGAAGAGATGTATATCTTACCAGCTAATTTGTTTACAACATGAGTAAACAAGGAACTCATGTGGGGGTGTGCATGTGTCATGAGTTTATATATATATATATATATATATATATATATATATATATATAGAGAGAGAGAGAGAGAGAGAGAGAGGAGAGAGAGAGAGAGAGAGAGAGAGAGAGAGAGGAGAGAGAGAGAGAGGAGAGAGAGAGAGAGAGGAGAAGAGAGAGAGGAGGAGAGAGAGACAGACAGACAGACAGACAGACAGACAGACAGACAGACAGACAGACAGATAGACAGACAGACAGACAGACAGATAGAGACAGACAAACAGACAGATAGAGACAGACAGACAGACAGAAGCAGAGATACAGATTGAGAGAGAGAGAGAGGAGAGAGAGAGATGAGGAGAGAGAGAGAGAGAGAGAGAGAGAGAGAGAGAGAGAGAGAGAGAGAGAGAGGAGAGAGAGAGTAGAGAGAGAGAGAGAGAGAGAGTCAAAAGACAGAAGACAGACAGAAGACAGAGAGAAGAGAGAAAGAGACAGAGACAACAGAAGGAGAGAAAACGCCAGACAGAGACAGTCACAGAC
Source organism: Stramonita haemastoma (assembly GCA_030674155.1). Classification (NCBI taxonomy): domain Eukaryota; kingdom Metazoa; phylum Mollusca; class Gastropoda; order Neogastropoda; family Muricidae; genus Stramonita; species Stramonita haemastoma. Next base: position 6,350 of record JASPKP010004035.1, on the reverse strand, counting down.
AAAGATCTGCAGCAACAGACAGACAGACAGACAGACAGAAACAGTGGCACCAGCTACATCCCAACCAGACCACTGTGGCACCAATCAATAGCCACTGAGCCCCACTGCACACCACAGCTTCACCATCACTATCAGCAGCGTGGAGCTCACGCACGTCATCACGATATATCATCATCATCATCGTCGTCTCATCATCATCATCGTCATCTCATCTCATCTCATCATCATCATCATCATCGTCATTCAGTCTCATCATCATCATCATCATCATCATCATCTCATCATCATCATCCATCACACCACCATCACCACCACCACCACCATCACCACCACCATCACCACCACCATCACCACCACCACCACCACCACCACCATCACCACCACCATCACGCCACCATCACCGCCACCATCACCACCACATCACCACCACCACCATCATCATCATCATCATCATCATCATCATCATCATCATCATCATCATCATCATCATCATCATCATCATCATCATCATCATCATCGCTCCCTAGTTCACTACGCAGTGTTTTTTTCATAACCCTGCAGCACCTAGCTATGGTGTAGACAGGTTCGAACTCACAACCCACCTGGAACATTGCTCTTGTCATAAACACAGTATATCCTTAACATCCCCCTCCCCTACCCCCACCTCCCACCGCCAAAAGGCCCACCATCACCTCTCTCTCTATCTCTGTCTGTCTGTCTGTCTGTCTGTCTGTCTGTCTGTCTGTCTGTCTCTGTCTCTGTCTCTGTCTGACTGTCTGTCTCTGTCTCTGTCTCTCTGTCTCTCTTTGTGACGTCAGCAGTGGAGGTTGCATGCTGATGTCAGCACCTGCATGTGTTTGGCTTCTTGCTAAACACGAAGAAGCTGAGGAACAAGTGCACTGACGATGGCTATAGCTGGTGCCAGTGGCCCCTGAGCTGAGTGCAGAGACTGTACAGTACTGCTGCACTGACGATGGCTATAGCCTGGTGCCAGTGGCCCCTGAGCTGAGTGCAGAGACTGTACAGTACTGCTGCACTGACGATGGCTATAGCTGGTGCCAGTGGCCCCTGAGCTGAGTGCAGAGACTGTACAGTACTGCTGCACTGATGAGGGCTATAGCCTGGTGCCAGTGGCCCCTGAGCTGAGTGCAGAGACTGTACAGTACTGCTGCACTGATGATGGCTATAGCCTGGTGCCAGTGGCCTCTGAGCTGAGTGCAGGGACTGTATAGTACTTTTGTGTGACACAAAGTGGTATAAAAAAAAATAAAGAAAGATGTTCTGTGCGTGTTCGCACATACATGGGGCCTTGGTCTTTAGTCTTATCGAAAGACTTTGCAGGGAGTGGCGTCAGCACTGATGTTAACTCCAGAGGAAAAGCCCCCTCCACGGAGAAGAGAATGGAATCATTTTTGTGTGACAGCAATTGACCAATGTGTCTTAGAAACGGACTGATGTACAACTGTGTGTTAGACATTGCCTTATGTAGAAATGTGAATTAGAAATTGACAGAAGTAAACTGTTCGATGGCAATTGACAAAATTGAAATTGTGCTCAGAAACTGATTAATTTAAAAACTGTTAGAAATTCACTTATGTAAAACTGTGTTAGAAACTGACTTATGTAAAACTGTGTATACAAATTTGATTTAAAACTGTGGTGGAAACCGACTGTAGCCAAACTGAATATAGAGTATAAAATAAAGAGAGTAAACAGAGTGAAGCCAAATGTATGACAGAAATTGGGTGAAGCCAAAATGTATGATAGAAATAGACTAAAGCCAAACTGTATGATAGAAATAGACTGATGTTAAAACTGTAAGTTACAAATTGACTGATATTAAACTGCGTGTTAACAATACATTTTTAACGTGCTAAAATCAGCTTCACCATTGACCCCAAAATCTTTTGTTTTTTCGCCAGACCCCCTCCCCCCACTCACCCCCCCTTCGCCCCCCCCCCCACCGCTCCACCTCAATAAACAACAACAGCAAAGCGAAGTTTAAAGAAAAAGACGATGGAACATAAGACACTATGTTGTACAGCTGGCAGGTGTTTCCTGAGAGTTGCAGGTGTGTGAAGAATTCTGGCATCAAAGTCTGTTTGTCAGTTGGGAGGTGGGGTGGGGGTGGGGGTGGGGGGTGAGGAAGAACAGCAGCCGAATGTCTATCGTCAATGTGTCAGTGACCACCATTGCAAGATCAACTCGCCATTGTTGTTGAAGTGTTTGTGGTGTTACGTCGTTATCGACGTTGTTGTTGAGTTTTTTTGTTTTTCATTGTAGTTGTTCCTGTTGTTGTTGTTGTTGTTGTAGTTATTGTTGTTTTTGCTGTAGTGGTGTTATTGTCAGTGATGTCAGTGGTTGTGGTTGTGGTGGTGGTGGTGGTGGTTAGCAGCAGCAGCAGCAGTAGTAGTAGTAGTAGTAGTAGTAGTAGTAGTAGTAGTAGTAGTAGCAGCAGCAGCAGCAGCAGCAGCAGCAGCAGCAGCAGCCAGCAGCAGCAGTAGTAGTATGTTTGTGTGTGTGAATGTGTGTGTGTGTGAGGGGGGTGAATGTGTGTGTGTGTGTGTGTGTGTGTGTGTGTGTGTGTGTGTGTGTGTGTGTGTGTGTGTGTGTGTGTGTGTGTGTGTGTGTGTGTGCTTTGTCTTTTCCAATCTTTGTTCCTGCTCGTCTGTTATGATTGCTGGTCTGTTTTTGCTTGCCTGTCTGTCTGTCTGACAGTCTTTGTCTATCTGGCTGTTAATCTGTTCCTATCTGTCCGTTGTTCAGTTTTAACTGTCTGTTAATCTGTTTCTGTCTGTCTGACGATCTGTCTAGCTGTCTGTCTCTGTCGGTCTAACTGTTAATCTGTTTCTATGTAGTTGTTGGTCTGTTTCTGCTTGCCTGCCTGTCTGTCTGTCTGACAGTCTTTGTCTATCTGGCTGTTAATCTGTTCCTATCTGTCTGTTGTTCAGTTTTAACTGTCTGTTAATCTGTTTCTGTCTGTCTGTCCGACGATCTGTCTAGATGACTGTGTCTGTCTGTCTGTCTGATTGTTAATCTTTTCCTGTCTGTCTGTCTGTCTGTCTGTCTGTCACTTCTTCACTTTTCTGTCCATCCTCCTCCTCTTTTTATCTCATCCTCTCACTCTGAAGTGCCCCCCCCCCCCTCTCTCTCTCTCTCTCTCTCTCTCTCTCTCTCTCTCTCTCTCTCTCTCTCTCTCTCTTCTCCAGCTATGAAGTATTAAGTTACATAATTGGTTGTTACAAACAGAATTATGCTATGTTTTTTGTGTGTATTTTCTCCATTTTCTTGTTATTAGTTTGCTTTTACTAGTTTGTATCATTATAGAAGGCTGGATGTAAAAAGCAATTGTCATGCTTACTCCTTCACCTTCTGAAAATAAAATTCAATCAATCAATCAATCAATCAATCAATCTCTCTCTCTACCTGCACGCTATGACATCAAAAAAAATTGTTGTAAACTGACGGCATCATAAACACACCGTATCATCTGCAATCTTTGTTATAAACTGACGTCATCATAAACACGGTGTTTGTTTTTGGTTTTGGTCTTGTTCCTCGGCTAGAGCTCCGAGGTTTACCAATGTGATGCTCCACCACGAAATGAGTCGCTTAGCACCTAACCGACTTTTCCGCTAGGAGCCATTTTAGGCAGGTGGGGGTCAGGTTTTCGATTTTGAGATTTTGATTGATTACAAAACTAAAGCACTTATTCAACCTTGTAGGGAAGTATCAAGGCATCGTTTTGTTTCCTTTTGTCTTTAGATGTGTTTTGAGAATAGCCAAGACCTCATTCTGACAACCTGTTAGGATGCTAAACTTGTCAATTTCTCATTTCCTGCTGTCTATCATTCCAACTTGTAATAACTGTTGATAGAACTGTTCGATCTGCAATCTGTTTTTTTTGTATTGTATAGCCATTTCATTGTAAATTAATAACATGTCAATAACGAAAAAAAAATGACCTCTGGTGCTATGCGACTCCTTATGTGGTGATATTTTGTGTGTGTGCGACCGTTTTTCCCCCATCATAAAGGTAGCCGCATTCCGTCTTTGGGGATGTATGCTGGGTATGTTTGTGTTTCTGTCACCCACCGAACGCTGACATGAATGACGGGATCTTTAACATGCATTTTCGATCTTCTGCATGTGCATATAATACGAGGGAAGTTAAAGCACTGGCAGGTCTGCACTTGAAAGTGACCTGCGAGATCGTAAAAATCCCCGCCCTTAATTCACCAGACGCTGTCGAAATTCGAACCCACGACTTCATGGATCCATGGGATTGAAGTCGAACGGTCTTAACCACTCGGCTATGGCTTCCGTCAGATCTAACGTATGTTATGACGTCTTTGTGTAAACTGACGTCAAAGTGGGGGTGGAGGAAGCTACGATGCATCATCGTCAGTGTTGGTCTTCGGGCCACCTGTACCACCGTGAACGAAAAACAAGACAGAACAACAGGGGACTGGATGTAAAAAATACACATGAGTGCTTATTCCATTATCCTCGAAATAAATAAATAAATAAATAAAGAAAGAAAAAAACGGAAAAGTTGATAGAAAAGAGAAGAAAAAGGACTTAGGATAGGGAACAGAAAATTGAAAAAAAAAAGATTACAAAAAGGCCAATCCAGCCCAACCCTACCGTTTATAGCCCCGCTGACCACAGAGGCCAAATCAGCTTATCAGAAGTGAAATCTGGGATGAAAACTGTGCAACCATAATACAGATTAAATTACTCATTTTGAAACCTGCCATCTGTATGTTATTAGGGGCAACCCAGGACTCTCTCTCTCTCTCTCAATCAATCAATCAATCAATCAATCAATCAATCAATCAATCAATCAATCAATCAATCAATCAATCAATCTCTCTCTATTCCTATCGCTCTGTCTCTGTCTCCTCTCTCTGTCAATCAATCAGTTAATCGAATACTTTCTCTCTCTCTCTCTCTCTCTCTCTCTCTCTCTCTCTCTCTCTCTCTCTCTCTCTTCTCTCTCTTCTCTCTTCTCTCTCTCTCTCTCTCTCTCTTCTCTCTCTCTCTCTCTCTCTCTCTCTCTCCTCTGGCGTGTCGGTCACTTATTCATTCATTCATTAATCAATTAATAAGTCAATCAACAAGCTACTGTACTTATTAACAAAATAATTGATTAATCAATACCTCCATTCATTCATTCATTCATTCATTCATTCATTCATTCATTCATTCATTTCATTCATTCATTCATTCATTAATTTTTTTCTTTCTGTCTGTCTGTCTTTCTTTCTGTCTGTCTGTCTGTCTGTCTTTCTTTCTTCTCATTTTTTTTTTATCGATGTGTTAGTTTGATTTATTCAGTTGTCTACTCACTGATCTATTTTTCTTTTTCTTTTTTCTTCTTCATAGCCTTTTATTTCTATCTTTGTTTCTTTTTCTCCTTCTGTTCTCCCCTACCCTCTTCTTTCTTTCTTTTATTTTTTCAAACTCCTCACTGCTGCTACCTTATTTGTTCTGTTCATCCTTCCCTCTCCATTTCTAGGGTTTTTCTTCTGTGTTTCTGGAGGTATGTGTGTTTTCTGTCTTTTCCTCTTAATCTGTTTTTTGTTATTTTTGTGTAGTTCATTTTACTTTGTTTATGTTACATACATTTCACGTTTGTTTTGGCTTTAGTTTCTTGGATTAGTTTTTTTGCTTCTAGATTTTTTCATTTAATTCTGCATTATGTTTGTTTTTGCTTTAAAAAAATTCTATTCGCGGGGGGGGGGGGGGGGGGGGGGGGGCAGGAGGTAGCAGTGGAGGAACTCTTTTGAATATATTTTTGGTGGTAAATCTTTTTTTGCTTTCTGTTTGTCTTTGTCAAAAATTCGTTTTCTTTGTTTTTGTGTGGTTTGTTTTTGTATTGTTTGCTAATCTTTATTTTGGTTTTGTTTTTCAACGACAGTACTTTTGATTTCCATCTTCTGCTGTTTGCATCGTAGACGTAAATGCCCGTTACGTTCCAAATGTGATGACGCTTTCCATTTTGCGTTTTAGACATAAACATCAGCTGATTTCCTTTTGTCATGACACATTCCATTCCATGTCATAGACATAAATGTCAGCTGATACCATAATCTGATGACAGTTCCCACTTCGTGTCTTTGATATGAAAGGTAAAAAAAGATAAAGGTGTCCCATAACCTGTGCGGTCGTAGGGGAGCAGGGCATCAGAGACCTCAGCTTTACCTTCCCTGACCCTAAAGAGGGCAGGTACTCATTTACAGCTGGGTGAATTGGGGGGACAGTACTGAAGCCAAGGCGCGCAAACAGTCACCCTTCCACTTGGCAACCACGCTCGATGCTGCTTAATACTGGCTGGGGGGAAAGCG